>PVMI01012958.1:0-11024 GCA_008528875.1 Aulacorthum solani
TTCACTATGTGGATGCGACATATACATTCCAACAGGCTATAATATAAATTAGTTATTAATTTTTTTAATCACATTTAATTAAATTTGAAAATTTTTTTTGTTAGCTAAATCTGTTATATTATTTTTGATATTTTACTGCAGGATTTAATAGCCTTCCTCGTTCATTAACAAACACTAGTGAAGAATATAATACTTCAGTAGATTCATCCAATCAAATTGATAACTCTTCAGTTTTAGAGACTTTATTAGAAGACCAAGAGATCATAACATCTAAAAGTAAGATATATAATAGTATAGTTCTTGTATATACCAATATTTTTTATTTAATAAGAAATAAGTATTTTTTTTTCAATATCTTAAGATATTATAAAAGAGTGATTAATAACTATATTAGAATTAAAAATTATTATTAATTATAATTTCTTAGTTGAACAAGAGGTCCATCATGAAGAAATCTTGAATGATCATTTACTGATTGGTAAGTGTCGGGTATTGGGTCGTATTTTGCTCATAATTGGTTCAATTTCACCATCATATTTTTACTCATTATAACCTTTTAACTAAATGCACATACACATTGATAGTATTCCTTATTCACTTTATGTTAATTAAATATAATTAAGATTAATATACAAATTGTGTTATCATCATAAATGATATGATAAAATAAATAATTTCTTACTTCATATTATCGTGCATAGTTAACTATGTAATATTAATACTTATAACTTTATTTTATTATATGTAACAGTCGTACCATGCTTTTAAACTAATTTCCACATATTTTGTATTGTAATTACCTCAACTCAAGTTCCTTTTTTTTCTTTGATTAACAATTAAAAAAAATTATAATAACCTCAATCTATTTTATATTACTTTTAAAATTTTTACTCACAAATGACCGTTAAGAATATAGTTACTTTTTAATCATTTTTACCAAGTTCTATAATTTGATCACAATAAGTTTATATAAAAAAAACTTAATTGAATAAAACAAAGTAGTGATGGTGCTTTTAAATTAAATATATAGTGTTTGCTTTTTACACTGAATTATATTTCTAGTTTAACTTTATCTTTGATGTGGTGCGTACTAGTTGGGTCCCAGATTCGAAAGATGTACTAATAGGGTCCCATGTTAAAAATAATACTGTGCTATTTGGGTCCTATATTCCTGTGTTGAAAATCCCACCTCACTAGTTTGGTCCAATCATGGCTAACTATACTGGTATGATCTCAATTTTGATTAAATAATGTATAGTGTGCTCATTCATATTTTTTTCATTATTATGATAAATTATGATTTAAGCCTGCTTGCGTTTGGCAATGAGCAATACTAACAAGCAGACAGTGTGACCTAGCATGATGCACAGAACCAAGTTAAAAACATACCATTGCATTTAGCCATAGGTCCAAGCATCTGGTTTAACTAACAATATTCAACAATTTTCAGATTCGTTTGGTAGTGAGTCCAAAAAAATATTTTAAGTAATTACCTAACTGCATTTTTTTATCATCTTATTACTACTTATCCTAAATTTGGAAAAGTACAGAACCCATTTACATTTTATTATGCTATGGACTGGCTTCCCGCTTTCTTAATAACAATTTAATTTACATTACATTCATACAGAACTATTAACCTCGGTCCTAGGGAAGTGGAAGCAGGATGAATATAAACACTTGTAGACTGTGGAAAGGTTGTTTGTAATATTGACATTCCAGGTGTCAGGAGTAAATATCCCACGAGTTATAACAACTGTCTAAACATTAGGCATAATTAATGCAGTAATGTGTGGGGTTGGGTAAGACAGTGAGTGATAGGAACACAATATACAAAATCAAATATAATAATATACAGAATATTATGCAGCAGATATCGGATATACATACATATATATATATATATATAATAATGTATTTTGGCTGAAATGCAGCCACACAGGACGTGCACTTGTGTCAAGACGTGGGTCGTAAGTATTTCCAAGAAGATTATAGACGGACACAGCATCCGTGGGAATGATACTCGTATTGAGGGGGCAAGGAGAAGTAGATTGTAGGCCTATATAGGAGAACTCCGAACAGCTCATATTCAGATATGAATTGACCAGACAAGCCAGAGCACCTTCACGCCAGTCTGTCTCTTAATTTTATTATTTAGTCTTAGAAAATATTCTAGTTAAACCGATCATTTTCTGAACACTTAGAATAATTCTCTGAGACAGATATTTAAATACAGCGTTATATTTCATTAGTTATCATAAGATGTTTTAAATTGAAATAGAATAATAAATTATACCGCATTCAACAGTCTACACTGTTATTTACATCAATATACCTCTTCAAAGACACCTGTAGTCAGAAAATTACAATAAGATAAATAATTTTATATTGCCCCAATTCAAACACATAATTTGATATGCCTGGAACCAATTTGTACAAAATTTAGAATTGTTATTATTTTCGGATCCAACTTGAAGCCCTTTGATGCTCTACTGTTTCAATATAAGGCTAGAGCATAACACTTTTACAATTTATATACAAATTGTATCTCCTTAGAAGTTGTAAATCATAACTGTACATGCTAATTGCTTATAGTATTAATCATAAACCAGTATAATATATTTTTTACATCAATAGTCTATAGTATTTTTACTAATGAGTTCACATTCATTCAATTTTAAATTAATGACGATTCATAACCTACATTTATTCTATGTTCTTTAAGTTAAGATGAACGTTTACTTTATACTCAAAATGTATTTTAGAGGTTTATAACATTTTAAATGTGACTGAAAATATAATAAATGTATATTAGAATAAATTTGTGCTTTCACCATTAGTATAATTATTTTGCTTGAATAGGTAATGTGATTTTTATTTTTGAGATTTTTCAATGTTCAGTATAGCGTAAATTATCCATACCACAAAATGTATTAATTATAGATTCCAATTTTATCGCTCGTATTATTAATTTCTAGATTATTTTATTATCTACTAGCTACAGCTCACTTCGATGATCTTAAGTCATCCAAATCATTAATTTAAATAAAATTTAAAAGTAAAATATCACCTACTAAACAATATTATAGTAACCTATATGTTATACATACATGTTTTATTTTTAATCATTGTTTTACTATCCATATTCCGGACCCTCCTCCAAATTAATGGTATGAATTGATTTACTAACAAATTTAAGAAAATTACCTGCGTTTCTCTTTGGCTTATAAGTTATAACAATAATTCAATTTTTATGAATGTTATAAGTATATAGAATATAAATATTTACAAGTTGAAATGTTCATAATATATCTCAGTAAAATATAAATAAAACAAAACAGCCAACATCAAAGCACAAATAATGTTTTTAACTTTAAGTTTGATAATAAGTTAGTTCACTCAAATACTAAGTTAATAATAATAAATTTGTTCTGCTGAACACAAATGTAGTATTTTACACATGGTTCAATGAAAGTAAACAAATAGTGACATTCCCTTGAAGACTTTAACTTAATGTATTTGTAAAATATTTATACCATTACTAGTTTTTATTTTGTGAATTTATTATTGAATGATAGTTTGGTTAGGTTACTATATGCAATAATTCTATAAATAATAAAGTACCTAATAACAATACAGTATGCATATTTATTCAATATTTTAATTGATATATTAAATTTTTCTTATAGTTTTATTAGATTATTTATTCATATAAACACTATTATAGATTACTTATTCACACAAACAATATTATAGATTAAAAATGAACATTTTTTTTTGGTTTCTCAACTACCTAAGCATTATAAAGTATAAACTAATTTTCGTTCGTCTACACAATGAAAAAAAAATTTTATTTTATAATGTTTGTATATCTTACATATGAATAATTAATCAACAATTACATTTAAAGTAAAAAAAAAAAACAAGTTTATTAACTTCTAAAAATTAAAAATATAAATATTGAATTACATTCTTATATAAATTGTATAAGTTCTTAAATTGTTACATAATATAATTTTCTGGGAAAAAAAATCATGACTAAAAATATTGTATACCTTTAAAAAACAAATAGTTGCAATTTTTACAGTTCATTTAAACAGAATTTACTTTTCACTATAAATTGGAATTGTAATTATTTATTCATATTAAAAAATTTAAACTAGTATACCTAGGTATATTATATTTATATTAATCCTACCACATTGATACAATTGAAAAAAAATATGATGAATCAAATTATTTTGAGACAATATGGTTTGAGATGAGATCCGTTTAATTTTTATTAAATGTAGATTTCTCTTTATTCCAGTCTTTTGTGATTGTTTTCACTTTGATCGCTGATTTGTTATAATTTGGTTTTGATGTAATTATTATAAAAACAAAAGTATTTAATTCTAACTATAGTTTATGCTGTAGTTTAGTGTATGTATAATATAATCTTAAGACTAAATGGTACTGAATCCTATCGTAACACATCACCTTTATGTGTATTCTACATATTATATTGGTGAAGTGACAAAGAACATTATTTGAGACATACGCCTCAGTTTAAAAGGTGGTGGATGGGTGTCGTGTATGGGCACATATAATTGAAGACTTAAGTAAACACTAAGAAAATCGTTCTCACTTACCATAAGTAAATACATACTTACTTAAATAAGTATTTATAATAATTAATGTAAATTGTTGTGCCTCATAATTTAATGAAGTTTGCCACTCCACTGTATTGGTGTATTATACAATTATGTAAAAAATATTGGCTTAAAACAAAAAGACTGTGTCCTTAATTGTTTTATTCTCAATATTGAATGAGATGTTACTTTATTGAAGAATGACAACATAATGGAAATATTTTATTTAAAAGACTTGTATAACATAATTAAAATATAATTTCAATTTGTTGATTATTCCCGCCATAAGTTGCTCCAATGTAAGGTCACTTATATACTAGATTTATAAGCCATTTACAATTATATAAACTTAGTTGAGGGATGCTGGAAAAAATTTTCAGAATCTTGTTACAAAAACTTCCTATTTCAAAACATATAATAAAATCTATATATTTTCACTTCAAAACGAATATTAATATAAATATGTAATAAATAAGACATCTTTACATTACTCAAATTATGTGTTTGTATCATTCACAGCAAATCTTAGTACAATTTTAATTACATTTTATTTTATTAACAGAATGATAAAATCAAGTAAATTAATTTAAGTTCTCGATTGAATCAAATTTCATACCTTATATATTATTATGGTATTATTTCTATACAAATTTAAATTCAGCATATTGTCATACTTATTGCAGCTTGTGCTTAAGCTCATCTAATAACAACTTATAATTATCATTGTTAATAAAAAAAAATTATAATTTGTTTATAGACTTTACTACAATGGTAACGGACGGTTCACCATTAATCCAATCTGTTTCAAATCAGCAGTCTGGTCAAAAACATTTAGAAACTACAGCAATTCGGAACAGTGGATCAAGCTTATCATTCTTGCGACAGACTTTGCTACCAGTCATATTTGTATTGTTTATGATGGTTTTGATTGTAGTTATTATTCTAGAATCTGATTTTGATGTCATTGCTACTATCAGAAAAGCTCCAGAAATTGCTGCTTTCAAGAAAAATTATTATGAACCTAGTAAAGACTTTTTATTGCGGCGTTTTATCAGGTCAAAGATATTTTAATAATTTAATATTACTTGTTCAATCACTTTTTATTGTAGCTTCACACTCTAAAGTTAGATACATGGAAATTGATATAAGTTCAAGGTGATGGAGTTGATTAGGTACCTATTTGACATTATAACTTAGTATTAAATGTCTATTGCCGGGTTGCATAAACAATAACTAAACATTTAATAAATAGTAAGCTATTAGTCCCTTACAAATAATTTAGTTAATCCTTGATTGATTGATTCAATTTTGGTTAACCATTGAATTAATCCATTTTTTATGCAACCTGTCACATGTGTGCTCAACATTTTAATGACATAATTTTCAAGAATTTGATCAAATTATAGGATTTATGGTTTTTAATTTTTTTTACAAAATAATTCACTTAGATTTATGCATTTATCTAATTTTCCCAACGAAATTTGTGATTTTATAATGATTTTGAGCTTTTACAATTTTAATTATCTTAACATTTTGTGTTTTGATATTAATTTAAGTGTTTATGTGTTATACCAATTTATAAGAGTTTTTCTGTGCTAAAAGGAGTGACTGACATTTACATATACCAATATACACGAATTTTTTGTAAATAATACATTTTGGTGTTAGTAGGTACTATATGAAATATTGGTGCTTAAATCTTTAACAAATCAGTAGTATATACAGTATATTCACTCTAAGAGGTACCTCTACATATTTCAGCTCAATGATCCAGATCAAAATAAGGTTTTCAAGAAGTTAAAGGGTGTAATAAAGCACAAAAATTGAGAAAATGTTTTTTTAATTCTTCCTATCGGATTATGTAACCTACAAATAACTTTTTCCGATTAATAAAAATTGCAAAAACTAATGCAATAAAAACATTTTTGTTTGTTTTTATCATTACAGGTGAAAAACATACTATTTAAAAATAACAGTTTAATGTAATGCTGTATTATCTATGTAGAATATCATGAATATCTCGTGTATTAAATGATCATGGTCAAAATATCATTAAAACACTGATCATTCATAAATTTCTACCTACTCTAATTTTGTCAAAAAATAGTCTATGATATATGTAAAACAAAAATTAGTGGTGGTACCTTTTAGCTTGAACACACTGTATAGTGTATCATATGTTCTAGAAATACTTAACGCCATAAAATGTTTTGACATTGAACAAAATCATTTCTCATATATTCTACGTATAATTTTGGAAATGTATAAACATAAATAAAATAATAAACAATACAATCATTTATCTTCAAAATGCATTTTTTGGATAGACTTAATACTAACTCCTACTTATATATTATATACTACTACTAGTTCACCATGTATTTTAATAAATTAGGTACGTAAAATTAAATTGCTTAAATTTATGACAGAATTTTTTTTTTACTTCTTACCATTTTCTCATGGTATATAAGTAATTTATTGGTGGAATTTTTAGAAATATGTTGAAAAGATAATTGGTCAACATTTGTATAGTTAACTTGTAAATTTATTTGTAGTGTAAATTGATTGTGGTATAAAATACTAGTCATTTTTTAGGTAAGATGACCTTAATTCCAATAAGTAAAATGATTATATTTTTGTAGTTTTCTTTTTACTACGTACTTAATTACTATAGTTAACAGTAAAAACTCCTAATAACAGAATTTTATTAAATAGTAGTAGTGAATCTTTGTATAAATGATCTTTGATCCCAGATTAAAATATATACCTTCAAACTTCACATTGATTAACTTGACTTAACATCTCAATAACAAATGTTTATTTCAGCTTTAGTTATTTCAATTGTTTTGATTTTTTTTAAATATATTATTTTATAACTACATTTAATTTCAAAATATAGAACAAACAGCAATTAAATTTTATTATTTATTTAAATAATAATTATATTTAAATCTAACATATTAAAAATTAACTCTTAATAATTAATTTTATTTCCAATTTATGTTACATTATATTTTTTAGTACTTTGTCTTTAATTAGGTATTTGGAAACATAAATCAGGTGTTGGGTTTAAATAGTAGTTATTAAATTAAGGGTTTTTGCTCATACAATCTTAAAATTTTGGTGTTAAGGATGTGTATAATTTTAAATTATTTTAATTTTCATCCAAAATCTACATATCACCTATCATTCAGTCCGGCCGATTTGATATACTATTGACTATTATATTCTAGTTACCAAACATTCCAACATTACTATAAACATGATCTCTAAAAACCAAAATTTAACAAAAAAACTAAAATATGGTGAACATCAAAATGTTGTGTTTAAAATTGTATTATTCATTGAATACAATTTATAACTAACACAACACAACACATATATTATTATTATTATTATTATTGATATAAACCACTATTTTTCTACATTTTTGTACTTAAAATTCTTTTGATGGCTTTGTTATTTATCATGATTTTATTTTTGTTTTATATAATATTATTGATGTGCAATTTTTATATTATGTATTTTCTAACTTCAAATTTTTAATTTATATATGTATTTAATACCACAGTAGTTAAGCTTATAAATTCAATAATGTTATGTACTATATTATATTCCTATTTAGTAAAAAAAAAATCTGCTTAGGTATACTCCTAGAATTACAGAACATTCCAATAACAAGCTATGTATAATGTTTATCAATGGCTGGAAAGAGCTGAGGCCTTTATAATTTATAAATAATTAAATTTATATAATGAATACTGTTACAAAAACTATCCTTTCCCCTACTAATATTTTAAATTTGTACTTAATTTAAAACTTTTAGCCTTCTGTAGAATTGTATTTTCCTGTAATAATTTTCTATAACAATCATTATAATTATTTACTCGAAAGTTCATCATGTGATATAAATACCAAAATCTATTATAAAGTAGTTTGGTATGTCAAATAAAAGTAATATTAAATAACATGTTGTAAAAGCCCTCGCTCTATTCTGACCATTTAATCCAAAACCATGTTATTCTAGTCCTAAATACTTTAAAACTAATTGTGTTTATTCACTAAGATTAATATATTACATTGTTGTACTTAAGTAAGCTTTACCAGTACAATTGTTTGAAGTAAAAAATAAAAATGCTGTTTATTATGCTGCAAGATTACATGTTTTTTTTTTCATAATTTGTATTTTTGTTCCTTATTTATATTCAAATTAATAATTGTTTTAATTAAATTCTTTAATGTTTATGTTTATTAATTTTAAATAATATTCATAATGTACACCTCAAATCTAATGAGTAATGATCATTAGGCATTAGCAGGTATTGGTGTGTCATTTTTATTATGGGTAATCAAAATAAATGTAAATTCAAACTATGAACAAGCATAGGATTCAAGAGATGTCAACTTTAAATACTCATTAGAATACTAAATTATTTACTTTATAAGACAGCTTTAGTTACTAGTTGTGAGTCTGATGTTTTAAAGTATTTAAATGATTGGTTCATGGTATTATTAATTGGATGACAGCCCACCATTTGTTTTCTTTCTCTGTCTAACGCACAATATGACAAATGTATGTTTATCGTTACTTTTAATATTAGAGTGAATTCACCCATTATCAAACTTTAAGCTAAGAATATTTCCTATGCTCCCATTTTGGCCTTTTTACTATATTTTAATTTTTATACTATTTATTTCCAATTTTAAATTATACTTATTTACACGCTCATAACTTATACAAAAATTAAAATAACATAAATTAGCCAACTTAGAGACACAGGTAATGTTCTTAACTTGAAATTTGACAATATGTAAATTTTCTCTAATATTAGAAGTAACAATACGAAGTTTGTTCTGCTTAACATAAATTTGCTTTGTTGTGAACAGGTCAGAGAGAGAACACAAATAGTGCTCTAACATCAGCTTTATAGTAAGTCTCTATACCAGCCAATATAATGATAAATTTGTTTTAAATTTTGTTTTTGTTTTATTTGGGATATTTCAAAATATTTTATTCTTAATATCTTAATTATTTTAACATCTAATGTTTTTAGGCATTTTTATTAAGATATAATTTTATAAAATGTCCATGACAAAAAAAAATGTAAAAAAGAGACATTACAATTTTTTTTATTAAATTCAATAAGTTTATAAACAATTGATCAATCATTATCTAAATGTATGTTTGAATAGTACTTTTAATAAGTGTATACTAATATTCTTTAAATATTACCTGGAAACAAGGGAAACTACAAATCTAGCATCATTCAACACATTCTGCGCCTATATAATATAGGTACTTGGCACTTGCGGAATTTTATTTTATTTTAGTAGACTGGGTCTAAATTATTATACTTATTAGTCTCAACAAAAATGTTTTTTATTAAAATCAAAAAATTTTTCCATCCAATTATTATAGTTGAGTTTTTCAATAATTGAGGTATTTAAAGGTCTTAGTAGTTTTAAGCTTAGATAACACATGTAGACCCTATCAAAAATATCCCAATAGTCTTATAAAAATGTCGGCACACACTAATTCGTCCATTATATTTGGTTTTTAATAAATCTCTGTTCGATGGAAATTTCCCACGTCAATTAAAATCTAGTTTTATACTACCCATTTTTAAGTCAAATAATCGCGGGGTTTGATAAATAATTATCATCCAACATCCAAACTAAGACCCATGTTGATACTTTTTGAAAAGTTAGTTGAGCCGAAATTATCCAATTTGTTTAAAGATATTATAATAAATGAGCAGTATGGCTATCAATCACAAAAATCGACCGACGCTAATTTTTTAGTGTATTGTACATTTATACTAAACTTCTTAATATCGTTGAAATAAAGGACAAGGAGACGTCATCTATACCGATCTTAGTAAGACATTCGACTCAGCTAGTGGTCCACATACTTTTAAGTGGACTTTACACGGACATTTGTTGTCTCTGTCTTATAAGTGCATAAATATCAAATTTTACGACCAGCAGATCATGTTTAGCTCCGTTAACTTAGAAATTAGAGTGGATTGACCTATACAATTTAAAGGTAAGATTACCATCTGGACATTTTATTATATTTTAATTTTAAAGCGAGTTATGAGTACCTAATTTTAAATTGGAAATTGTTTCCACATCTTAAAATACTATTTTTTTTCAACCCGAAGGTTAGCACTCCAATTCTCCATTCTAACTGTTTGCTCGCTTTTTCTTTAAGTTCCTTCAAGGTTTTGACTATTTTGTCGCATTTAATTTGTCCTACATAAAAGTTTCGTGTACTTCCTGCAGTTTTCTTTCCTTCTAATTATACCCTCTGATATTATATTATGCATCTCTTCGGCAGACACCCATGGGTGTTTCATGGCATATCCTACCATTTCCCAACGCCTTGCTCTA
>PVMI01013006.1:0-13322 GCA_008528875.1 Aulacorthum solani
AACTGTAGATTTAAAAAAAAAAAATTTAAATCACATTTTTTGTCTTCTTCTATTAACAATATTATTTTGGTCTTATTTATATATATATATGTTTATTATACGATGCATTAGCAATGCTTTAAAGTTAAAGTTTAATATTGAAACACATCAATTTTAACCTGTACCTATATAAGTTAACGGATGTGGTAAAAGACCAAAAATATTGGTATTTGTGTCTTGTCCTGATTTTTTTTTTTTATTTATTTATTTTATCTTATTTTGTATAGCCCCTTTTAAAACATTTAAAATTAAATTTAAAAAATGAAGTATTAAGTAAAGGGGAAAAAATTTATAATAAAGATACGATAAATAATTATGAACGCAGTCAGGCTTTTACTTTGGATATTCACATCACGGTCAAAATCCAATTTCAACAACAGTTTATCATCACTGTTAGAAATATTTTTAATAGTGAGGTAAAAATACAGAATAATTTTTAATATTATTAATTGCGAGTCTGTGAGAATATTTTTTTTATTATTTTTTTTAATTAGTCTTATGTTTCAAGAAGGCTGTTATAAAAATTAATCTTTAAAGTTACAGATAGTGTAGGTACAAAATAACAAATTTTTTGTTTGACAACTGACTAAGTTTGGTATCTACCTAGTTGTTAATCTTTAAGTATTCTTTACACTTTTTGTTTTAGCTATAAATCATATTTTTATTTGTCTAATATTCAAAAGTATTTTTTGATTACTCATCTTGAAATTCATCTTGCTACCACTAAAAATATAATTTATACACTCTAAATCTTTAAAAACATTCATTTTTTGAATGCACTAAGGCAGCAAAGTAAAAAATGTATTTTCATAGTTATAAAGTAATTACTTATTATATTACGTATATATATAACCTTATTTAACCAATACATATATATATATATATATATAACATTTAAATCAATTAAGATAAAAAAATAAAAATAAAAAGGTGTAATTAAATTGTAAGACTTTTAAATAGATTAATTTTTCTTACGTTCTATTAACTTTATTAATGACCCTCAATATCTTTTAAGTCTATATATTTTGCAGTTTTTTTTTAAAAAATAATTTTAATATTCAAGTCTTGGCTTTTATTAAACTAGTTTTAGTTATTATATTGATTAAATTATTATCGTGCACGGCACTTGTAGTTTACTACTATATTATTCAACATAAAAATACATCCAATATTTATGTTATAAAAAAAAATCAAAAGTTGTCCACTTTAGTATTCGTATTATAACGATTAATTACTGTCTTAAGCCCGATCATCGATTGTAATTGTTTTTTTAACTAATAGGAAAATTATTTATTTCAATATTAAAATATATATATATATATATATATGAATACTATCAACCCAAAATTATTAAGTAATATAATTGAAGCGCTTAGTGGAAATTACTCTTGATAGTTATTTTTATAGAACGTCTTAAATTTTTCTTTTCTTAAAACAATATTTTCTGATTGATATTGAAAATGTATAGATGTTTTATGTTTTCTTTGCTATAGTAAATAAAAATTAATAAATGTCAACCACTAATATTTAGGTGATTTTATAATATTTGCTTGTATATATCAAGGAATAGTAGAAGCCGCAGACTTAGGTGTATAAAATATAATTTATTACCTAACCTTTATAGTTAAACCTTTCATTCATACTATTTAATATTACAATATTATTCAATCTGTATTGGTTATAATTTAATTGAAATGTATGATAAATAATGTATAATTTAGAATATTATGCGTACTTGGAACTAATCACACAATATTAATTTACCAAGCTGCCATGGTGTACAGTATCCGTTTATTCGATCTAAGGTGCATAATTGTCCGTATTAAATTTATCGTCTAACTACTTCAAATAGTATGCATAACTATAAAATAAACATAATATATTACTTTTGATTAGGTAGTTGAAACTTGAAATACCGATCGCTGGATATATGAGAGACGTTTTGAGTTTTAATATTGATTTGTTTATATTATGAGAATAAATACTATGCTTTAATTTTTTAAATATTTTCTAGTGTTGTGTGCATCGTATTATAATAATCAGAAAAGTTTGACTTATCATCATATCATACGCACAATTTCAATTTTTTCGATTAAAGCGTTTTTTGCCCATATTTATTCTTGAATAAACACATTACATACTATAAATATTATTATCATTGTCCTGTGTTTCACTTTAAATAATAATGTCAAACTGAGTGCCATCTTTTTATAATCACACAAACTCATCTTAGTGTAAATTTAGACAATAGATAATTTTTTAATAATAACAACAATAACAGTCAACAACCACATTCAAAACTATAATTAATCACACTTTATACTCTTTAACTTGCATCAAAAAAGTGATTACATAAATTGTGTTAAGTCGCCGTCACACAGTGATAGTAAAACGCGATAGTTACCATCGTGAAAGCTGCTATCGAGAGACTGTCATCGTGTGAACTAATTTATAGTGACTATCAAATAATTACGAAAGCGATTCTCGTACTGATTATTCGCTATTCTGCATGATAGTGGATAGTAGATATCATGGTAGTGATAGTAATTATCATCGTGTGAACCACCCATAGACATATGATAGAATTATATTATATGTCTATGGAACAACTATTGTTTTACTACCACAATCACACATTTTTAAATAAAATAGCTTCAACGAATATAATTTTCTTACAATCAACAAACAATTAGACTACCAAGAAAAAACCATAAAAAAATAAAAACCTAACCTAACCTAACCCAGACTACCAAGACGTGTAACCATTGAGATAGTAATGGTAGCTACTGTGATAGTGTCGATAGTAACTATCACGTTTTACTATCACCGTGTGACCGCGGCTTTAGATAAGAATAACTTTGTCATGGAATTTTAAAAAGAAAAAAGTGTTGAAATATTTTGATTAGTTCATAATTGTAAATAAATAAATACATATAAGTACCATACTATATCCTAGTGTCTATTATAGAATAACATGTGTTAATTCTTAAGTTTAATTTATAAATGGTATAGAAAAAAGCAATTTCCTATCATTTGACGTTAGGTATTTTTCACGTGACATAATTTATTATTAGGTATTTTCAATTTTACAAAATACATAAACATTGTACATTGATATTATAACTATAGTATCCATACAACAATCGATTTGTTTTCTAATTTTTAGGCACTAAAGTATTATACAAATTATATTGTGTTCACAAGTTTAACTTAACCTCATTCACGACTAATGCATAATATTTATAGTGTAACATATTACAAGAAAGAGCACTGAAGTCATATCAATATTATAATTTAATTATCTCCAAATTAGTATTCAGAATATTTCCTCAAAATAGTAGGTATAACCGTGTTTATTAATTATTATTACCTATTGAATCAAATTAACTAAACATACCTCCAAAGAACCCTTAAAATCATATTTCCAAAAACCAGATATACACGAATAGAATTTGTGGATATTTAATGTCTTGATACAGTTAATAATTCTAATCTTATGTAACAATTTATATTAAGCTAAGTAACAGAGTTTGAAATTTGTGTGTATACTTATCTAACCTACTGGTTATGAATCAATCATTAATAATTTTGCAGTAAATCTTATACAGGCGATGTCCTTAACATTTTGTTAGACAAAATTAGCAGCGGTTGTATAATAAGTTAATTAATTCCTACCTACCTACTATGTTTGTTTCATGAAATTTAAAAGACTTTATGTAAAATGTTGGATAAGACACATATGGTTATAAATAATAAATAAATGGGATATTTGTAATGAGTTATCGACTTTTTTACAAATACAATTTTTACATAAATCATTTTTTTTTATCATGACTAGGATTCGGATTTAAAGGCAATATAGTCAATAAAAAGAAACATTTAAAATGTAAAAAAAAGGCGAACAAGGGCATTTAATTTACTATATTAAATATACTAATTAGTTGGTATTAAAAAAAAAATTCACTACTATGTACTTCGATAAGCTGTCTTCAGTAAAACGTTGACTGTTGGAGCTCAAAATATTTTTATAAATCGAAAAGGATCTTTCTACGTCCACTGAAGTTATCGCTGCGTATTTCATACATGATTCATGACAAATTATCTATACTAAGTAAAAAAACATGATATTGTTTCAGAACTTGTACATATTTATGAATAAAAAATTATTATTGTTTCTTTCAATGAGCATTTTATAAAATTATGTAGGACAATCTGTTTGGTCTCTACTGCAAAAAATTCAAACTAATAATAATTGTATTCAAAGTATTTGTTGTAATAACATTGATTTTTTGTTTTGACTGATCAGACAAAATTAAAATCCTATATTAGAATTATGATTTTTGACAATAAAACATAAATATTTATTGTTTCTAAAATGTCTTTCGAGACCTCAAATATGTATTCAAATCGTATATAGATTACATTTCAACATTGCATCTCTTCGTTAGGTTATGTAATTTTTTTAAGAATATTTATGGTTTATGAATTTAAATGAAAACAATTTCAAAGAATTTTAATTAATAGCATACCATAATATATTTATATTAAAATAGTATACTATATATTCTAATAAAAATAATAAAAAGAAAAAAAATGATATGATGGATCACTTAAAAGTGGTTTAATTTCAACATATTATAATGATTGAATAAGATTTAATAACTACAATTTTGCTAACCTTCTTAATGCTACATAATATGCATTTTCTAATAATTGTTGATGGTATGGTATAAGAGCTTGGATTTAGATATACTTTATTAACACCTGAAAACGTCGCATAATACATTTGAATTCAGTATACATATTCATAGTTTTTATGCGATCTTAATTATTTTTTACAGTGTAGTAAATTATCAGTGTTCATAATCTTTCTCTTAAGTACTTATGTATTAATTTTCATATCATAAGGTTATACTATACAGAATGATTCACCATCTATGCTCAAACCTAATTTTGCTTCTAATAATGAATTTATTTTAATTTTTGATTTTGGAATTGAAACCTTCCTACTATTAATATAAATTATGAAGTAGATATTTTTTGTTAAACATTTTGTTAAATATTATTCAAAATTAGAGTTATGAAGACATTTAAATATCTGTAATAACTACCTATGAGGATAACAATTATTAAGAATGGTTTTACACGAATATAAAATAGATGTAATATTGGATCTAGTATTTACCATACTTGGGCCATTTTTAAAAACTCTTTATGCTGATATCAATTGATATTAATCTTTAAAATTTTGAATTCTCCATGTTCATGGCTCTAATATCTTACAAAAACATTATCATGGATCTATTATTCTTAGATAGTGTACAAAGTTAAATAACTCAAAAACTGCTCGTATGAATTTTGATTCTCATACGTCATTAATTTTAAAAAAATGATAGACTAAATAATTTAAAGTAGAAAGGGGGGGGGGTTCTCATTACAAAACAAAAGCTTTTATCTCCACAAGATACTCTTTAAACAGAAAAAAACTTTCAAGAGTTTCAAAACAATATGATCTTTTAGTATACAAAACAATTCCAAAAATGAAATTTTAAACAACTTCATAACTGAAAAAAAAGTGTTGAGCATGCTTAGTCAACCACCCTGTATATTAATGGAAATTGATTATTTTTATTAGTTATTTATGAATGGATAATATTTGTATAGAATATTCGATATAAAAGTACTCTAATATTAATTAGGTACGTTGTCATACAAAATACAATGCTTTTTTAATTATAATATTTGTTTAAAAAAATACATGTTACTATTATTTATAGATATTAAATTAATTATAATTCGTACTGTTAATAACATGTAAAAGCTAATGTCGGAGTTAAAGTTACAAATAAAATACTCAAAAGTATTTTGTTTCAATCTGTGGGATTTAGTACAGTATTGTAATTATTCATTATTTAAAATTGTTAGGTATAAAGAAGGGCAGACAAAAAATCAACTAAGTAGTGATCGAAATAATTGTGTCTTATAAGTGGAAATAAAAATAAAAGTATCATAAAACTGAATTGAGAGTAGTTAATATGCTTATGATGTCACCACTCATTGTGTTTATTGCTAAATAATACGTTTTTAAAATATTCAAAATATTTCAATCCATAGCAATTTAATTATTATCTACTACGTTATATCTATACCTTATTTTATAAAACAAAATCATGCCTATGTATTTTAATATTTTTCAACCAATACTGTAACGATATGTCAGGAGCCTATGGTGTATAGAAAATGTGGATATAAACGTGCAGTGAAAATGTAATGTGTCTAAGGTATTTTTTTTTAAGAGTTACACCAAAAACCAAAATCGATTTTCTCAAAAACCATGTTTGAGTAAAAAGTCTCGTATTTCCTTAATTTTTTGATTTTTTTCCCTCCGCTTTTGAAAACTATTGGGATTTTTTACTTTTCACCCCAAAAGTACCAACTAGATTTACCTTCCTAATAAAAAAGAGATTCTGTTTAAGAAAATCAAAGCAGTTGTACTGCCCCTACAAAAAATGATTACAGATAGGTACAAAAAAAAAAATTTTAAAAAAAACAGATCATTGTAAAATTAATACATTTATCGCTTTGCTAAGAAACTAAAATAACAAGTTATGCCAAGTATGCGAATTATATTTTAAATTCCCAACAATTTTACTGGGGTCTATACTATTTTTAAACGTTCATAGTTAGTACTTGACTAAAACATGATGACTGTTTCAACACAAAATATAATTATAATTATACATAAACCATCACTACCTTATTAGCATGGTATTATTTTTATTGTTATTACTATTGTAATAACTGTATAAGTTTGCCACAAAGAATGAATCAATAATTCAATTTATTATACACATATTTAGCTTCTCGCAGAAGCAGTTTGATATGGGCTCAGCTGTTTCAATTTTTCAAATTTATTCTTCAGGCTTTATACTTTTGCCATAATTTTTTTTTTAATTTTGCAGTCATTCATGATCATTCAAATTTCTGCATTATTTTTCTTTAAAGCGAGAGGTGGCTCGGAATATCGCTCGGTCGCAGTGTCTAAAACGGAAGCCACGAAAAACCTAGTGGCGGCAGGTACCGCTCATGTTATTATTAATCTATATAGCATATATACCTACCTATATAGTATATATGTAGTAGCTACCATGAACGTCGTCTGTCGGTGGCGATCGGAAACCGTCGGGTCGTCGGGTTTGCGAGGCTTCATGGCCACCGCCGCCGCTCGAACACTATTGTTGGCGAATACTACTACAGTCGATCCGACGTCGCGGCAACAGGCTCAATCGGGCCCAGCGTGGTGCACTCGGAACGTTTTTCCGTCGTCGCCGCCATCGTTGTATACAGTTTGTGTCGTGATTTTCCGTTTTTGATTTTCCCGTGTCTAGTGCGTGCGTCGAGTTTGACAGCGATTTTCGCTGGTCTGTGTTGTGGTGCGTTCAGTTGATGTATTATTATTATTTTTTATTTTTTTTTTAGTATTGGAGGTGGTGGGTGGGTTTGGTTGGCGTTGTTCCAAACGTCCGAGCTCAGCTTTAATTTTAGATCCGGGGATGAGAAGGAGTAGTAGGAGGAGAGCATAATATTTTGTCCCCCGTTTTAATTATATTTGTTTCCTATAACTTTACGAATTTGTACACATTTTGATGGTTCTAGAAATTACGCGTCATTGTGATTTATTGATATATGATAGGACAATACCCTATATTCATTATTAGCTATGTGTTTGATTCGTTTTGTGTAATCGAGTAAAAACTCAAAATGTTGGCCTCTGTGTCCTAAAAAAATATAAAATATTTTACCTTCATAGTGATAAATAGAAATTTCAACGGACTGTTGAAAAAACTAATTACAATGCATCTTTTTTGAAACGTGGGTAAACCTTTTTTTTCCATTTCCTCCATTAATCCGTTGTATAACACAATATGGTGGCTTTTAAAAATGTAGTCGTGTTTACGGTTTCAAGTTCTTTGTGACGTTATTGCTTTGCTCTTTTTTTTTGAATATTTGATGTATACGTCTTTGGACAAAGGTAAATAACATAAAAAAAATAATCGAAATTTGAGAAAAAGAGTCATATTATTGTAGAACTATATACTAGTTATGTATTTATAATAATATTATACTTACATTTCTTTTTCATCTCAAAGCGGCGTTATTTTTTACTGCAATGTAAGAAAGAAAAAGTTAATAGAAGGTACGCGTTTCTCAAGTATTATAAATTTAAATAATATAATTACATTAAAAATCTAAAATATTTTTAACATGCCATTTTATATTTTATATTAAAAAATATCATAACTGAACTTTTTTTTTGCTTGAATAAAATTCACATTTGTTTGCAAATCTTTAAATGTATTTCTTGTGCACATTTTGAATACGTTTTGGTTATATGATTTTTTTTGGTCCAATTCATGAATATTTTATACATTTTTTTGTTTAATAACACAGAAAAAATTATCTTACTAATTATGACTGTACAGGAAGGACGTAATAATTAGTTAAAGCAACCTGCAATGGCGTGGTGATTGGAATTAAGTGAATTATTCAACCGAGTCAATTTTCCAAGTTAAATTATATCTACTTCCTAAACCCTATATGGCTTGGCTTTTGAGTAAAAATGTATTAACTCATTTTATTATATAATTTCATGATTAAAATAACACATGACAAAGTTTAATTCTTGAAGTACTATTGCAATAATTATAATAATTATATAAATCAGTTTATTGAAAACACATTTGTGAGGATATAGTTTAATTGTATAGGTACTAGAAATTTGGGATGTACTCACCATGCCACTTACAAAAAATAATGTTATGATATATTTTTTAATAATACAATATGATAGTATTTAATATTTCTGAATTGAAAGCAAGTTTGAACTTATTTAAAGAACATATATCGTTAACAAAGTTAAACTAACCCAATTTCACATTTTGAAAATAATTTTTCTAACTTTAACACAAAAAATATACCAATTTACAATTTTAGTTAATCTAAAAATACATTATATACTAACGCAGGGACTCGTCAATAAAAAATTGATCATTTAAAAAAATATATCTTTCTAAAATTTGCTGTACAGCGCAAGAATTTATTCAATTGAAAACATTGCAAATGTAATTATTCGATGATCATCGAATCATCATGCATTTAAAATGTTTTTTTTTAAACCAAGTTACACTTGCATGTTTTATATTTTTCTACAGATCAATTTGTATTAATAAGTTCATAACATTCATCTGTTATGATTTGATATATTAGTTGTATTAACAATGAGTTAAATTTTCTATATTTAATAACAACATGAATATATGATTAATATGCTGATTTAGTTATTAAGGAAGTTAGAATACATATGATTTGTTATATTCCTGTAATGTATGATATGACGTATCTGTATCATAATGATACAAGAAAATAACATTGAACTGATTCAACATTTTTTTATTCTAAACTACAACTAATTTAATACAAATTTCATTCAATTTTATTCAAATTCAAATTCTATATTCTATTAATAAGTGAATTAACTAGCCATTCTGATCATCATAATCTTACTTCTTTCAAAATAAAGTTTATCATGTTCTGAAATATTTTTTAGAGGTCACTCGATAAAAACTTTTAAATAAAACTGAAAACAAACTGAATGTTGCAATGAAACATTTTCAATTGCCCGGAGAAAGAATTTTTCTATTGTAGTTTTATTTTCGATGATGAATGAAAAATTACAGTGATCTACTCAAGTGTACATTTATTTAATAGAAAGTGAAAATCGCTAAATTTGATTCGTAATACATCAAAAAAAAACGATGTTTTCAAAATAATGTGATTTATGTTTATAAAATGATATCATAAAAACAAATTTTTTGGTCTTAGTATTACCTATAACTTTCATTTAAAAATAATTCCCTGCAGAAGAAAATATTTTTTTAAATTTACTTAAATATAAGTTAATTGTACCTATGTCAATTATGATATTTATACGGTAAATTATTAGTTCTACCTTTAATTTACTTAAATAAACTGTTTTTAATAACTTTTTATTTCTTAACTTATACATTATGCATTAAAATTAGGAACGTGCTATAATGTTATATTATAGCTAATTCAGAAAGTTATATTAGGTATGCATTTTGTCTGACGTAGTTTAATTTTTATCTATTGTGGAATATATGTTTTATCATTATTTTTTTGTAAGGCTTTGTGGATAAAATTTTTTTTTTTGATGAGCTTTTCAAATAATTCATTTAAATTTTTATGAATGTAAAGAGTAAAATTTGTGCCAGACCATTTTAAACTAAATTAATTAGTAACTTAGAAAATTGTAGTTTTAAAGAATCTAACAATTATATTTTAGTAACGTTATTTAAAAAAAATATTAATTTTAAGTATGGCGTTGTAAATGTAATATATTATATAAATAGTTTGATAATTGTTGATAGGTGTCTGGTATAATTTTATTAGTATTCAGAAGAACAAAATATATTTTGAATAATTTATCAAACGATTACCCATACATTATTATGGCTTAAGTAAAAAGCTATAAATAATATAGCTTATGAATTTAAAGGATGGTAGGATACATTCTATAATCTACACTATATTAAGTTCATATCGTTTTTTTAAATGTGACGATTTATCATTTTCGTCAAGTGTATAACAATATTTTACACTGACTCGAACCATGTCTACTATTTTTATCATCTATAGTTTGTTTTTTTTTTTTTGCAAGTTAGGCTCTTTTAATTTTCCAACAATCATGTTAAGGACGTTTTAAAAAGAATTATTATATATTTAGCATATTCTTACATTATGTCTTCTAGATCTAAAATCAATAATAATTTCCTATTTTAAATAGCTTGACATTCTGATAAAATTATGGTTATGCTATTTTTTAATGGAAATTGTTTTTATATATTTTTAATTCATAAAATCTATCATTAAAAGTTTCTTTACAAAGTTCACACTCTGGTTCACAAATTTACTTGTATGTGATAGAAACATAAATAATATCATTGTAACGACCAAAGTAGTTTTTATACTAATGATTATTTAGTTCATTGAGTCGTGTAGATAGAAAGTTAAACGTTGGAAAAAAATGCATAGAAAGTCTAAATACTCATAGTGTCAGTTAAAAATCTTTATTTTAATACGTAAAGGTACTTTGCATGCCAATTATTTTTTTTAGATACAAGTATACTACTGTTCGGAGTAGTATTTTTATTTTATCGTTGGTTACATAGAAATAGCCGTGCAGTAAGCGTTTAACATAAAATACTGTACATATAGGTATAATTTTTCTATTATTATTATTAATAGTATTATTATTACTCCTTTTCTTTTTTGCGCAAAATCGTAACGTGTTTTATCTATTGCTTAAAAACTTAGTTTCCGTGTATAGCGTGATCATCGTGGTATAAATTAAAAACGCCCACTGAGTTATTTACGCTTTTGTTCAGTGATATCTCCGCTTCAAATTGATTTTCCGATAATAATCTATCCGGGCACCCGACACGTAAACTTCTGTTCAAAAGTGTGTATACGGTTAATTGGATCGTTGCTTTGTAGTAACAGTAACCTCCACGAAACGAAAAATACCCACCGGGCCCTTTGAATTTGCAATTCAAATGATTCCCCCCCCGCGCCATGTCACCAACCATATTCGCTACCGTTTTACTTTGCAGATTTGTCGAGCCACACATCGTTCGGTGTGGGGATTTGCTCTTCAACATTTTGCCCTTTACGGCCAACGTGCTCAGTTCATCCTACGGGGCTAGGGATTACTGTGAGATTCTTAACATTGCCGCTAGCAAATCCTGGATTTCAATATCATATATTATATCTGCGGCACTGTACGAATATGACAAAAGGGTAGTATATAGGGGCTGGTATCGAGAACTACGGTACTACTCGAAAGCGTACGATTTTAAATCCGAGTAAAATTTTCAGAATTTGACCACAACCTTTCACATAAATGTTTCGCATCGAAATGCATGTCTACGTATACGATTTGTACCTATGCCCTGCGGTCGAAGGAGTTATCGCGTCCTTTACTTTACTTACCAAATATAATTCAGAAACATCAAACAAATTAGGTAGCGTGAATTAAAAAAAAATGTAGTTCGTCTACCACATTCGGATCTCATATTTATCACTAAAAGTATCTATTAAATGTTTAGAGCTTAAATACTGTCGTTAAAAGTTTAATTACAGCGAGACGAAAAACAGGCTTTTTCACATTCGTTTGTAAAGTTTTATAACTTAATGATTAAGCAACTCTAATTAAATTATATGAACATAAAAACATGTATTGAAGTTATAAAAAAAAATTATAAGAAGAAAAAGAATGATGTTTGAAATCAACATTTAAAGATAACTTTATTAAATAACCAGGATTTTTTAAATTGTAAGTTAATATTTACTGTTTTACAACATTACAAGTACATGTATAATGCAATACTTGACATAATATATTATTTGATATTAAACTTACAAAACCATTTAGTTGTTTTGGCACCGTCCTTCAATCAATTTTCACGTCACTGGAATAAACATTTTTAACATTTTTTTTTATCATCCGTTGAACGTTGAACCATTCGTTTCTCATTTGTAAGCATTTAAGTCATATATCTGAGCAGTGCATGGTATTACGGACCACTAATGCATTACAAGGTATCCAGTGTCACTTCGTTCCTTATGTATACAATTTAAATGTTTGTAAATGAGAAATAAATGGTTTGATATTTGAAATGCACAATATTATATAGCACACATCGATGTTTTTAGTGAAATATTAGAATAATTGATGAAATTCAAAGTTATTATTATCATGATAATGTAAATGAATACTCATATTGTAACAGTTTATGAACATAAATATATTTATCAAAATGTTTATTATATGCATCAATTTATTAATGCATGAGTTTTGTATATAAATACTTAATGTTTCGTAAATTATTACCAGCATCGAATATATATATTTAAATTATAAAACACGATAAGTTTTCAGTAAAAATAATAATTAATAATTAATAACTTAATTAAAATCGGAACAAGTATGTGATGACATTTGACTGTTAGCAATGTTATCTCATTCGATTCCGTATGTTTGATTTGTACAACATAATTATTTATGGGTCAAGTGAAGTCATCTGTATACAACAAAATGAAACATTTCGTAAATAAACTCTTAAATTTGTAAGTGACAAAGGTAGAATGCCACGTGTAGTAGGAAACTGACCGTACACATTTTTCATTAGACTCCGTCTCTGGAA
>PVMI01013015.1:0-11309 GCA_008528875.1 Aulacorthum solani
CTAATGTATCAGTATGACCAGTGGGTCAGTGTAGGCAACCGCCCGTGTGCGTATTGCTTAAATTTTAAGCATCGCACATAACCTACAGGACGAAGCAAATCACGGCCATCGTAATAATTGCGGCACGGCCATGGATAGTATGGCACTACGGTTGCCCGTCGACCTATGATTCCTGTGCTCGAACAGCTCAGATCGTATACAATGGATGGAGCCATCCCATGTTGGCCGTGTAAACAATTCGAAGCACGTCATGTCGTGACATGGCTCCATCTCACGAATATAATATCTTGTCCGTGCTCCATCCATAGAATATGATCCATGAGTCGAAAAGTGTCCACGGGAATGAATCTCGGTAATCAGTATTGAAAAACAGGAAATTCTGACACAAAGGCTTATAATATGGTAAATTGACAATAAATGCAGTTATCATTCAAATGAAAATCGTAGTTCCATGATGGTCACTATGCCATAGAAGCGCTAGTGCCGGCTGTGTAATACTGCTTATAGGGATTCTTTTCGGGAGACACTTTTCAAGATTCGTTGGGCAACCAATAACCACACTGTTGTTCCATGATACTATCTTTAACCATGAATTGCAGTAATTTGTACAACTTACAATTTACTGTGGTACGAACATCGATGTTTTTTCCGATATTCCGTATGCAATTTGTTTGGTTAATTAAGAATTTTAAATTCACTAGTACCTATTTATAATCATTTTAAAGTCTCGTTTCATTAAGTATTATTTATTTTACATCTTGGAAATTATTTTTATTAATCTCCTGTGCAAAATGTTGAAGTTTAATTAATACCCCGTCATTAATTGTACAGTATGGTAATAAATGTGTAATCACAGAATAGATTTATCATTTAATATGCATATGTATATGTACGTGTTTAGGAAACAATCGATTTCATGATGACGCTAGCCTGCGAGACTGCGAGTTCTTAAAAAATGTAGTTTTCTTATCAGTACAAAACTACAAACTATAAACTACGAAATTACAAATTCCTACTGAGGATTTAATACAGTATTCAACTTTTGACTAAACTCTTATAATTACATATTATTAAAAGTAGTTCGTTTGTAGTATATTTCAATTATAGTGTGGCTGGTACGTTATTCGGTGATCAAAGAGAAGACAGTGGTCATTCTTGTCGCATTCTCACAAGAGTTTCATATTAGTTTGCCAGAGACGGGCAACTACTATTTATTGTACCTACCTAACTTACAATGGATAGTGCGTCAAGACCTACTGACAGTATTCCAAATGACCGCTATTTTTGTCACAGCTGTGATGCCGAAATAGGGAGTCTAGCCGATGTATGTTTTTAAGTTTTTCCATTGCATGTACTAACTACAAAATTATTGATTAATACCTGGTCATGCTATAATATTTTCTCTAAGGATTTTACATGTCCAACGTGCCATTTGGGTTTTATTGAAAAAGTTGAAGATCAACAAACTCCTGAGGAACCAGATGACGAAGATATGGAATTTGCAAATGCACACTTTATGGTACGTGATTATTCCATTTTAATAATATCTACTATTTTTTAATTAAAATAAGTGATAACTAATTAGAGATTAATATAGTTTTAAAACTAGTTACGTGTCATTGTAATATATATCATTGCCTTTGTTATTATACAATTATTATTACTAGGGATAATATAAAATTTTAATTAGGTAGATACTGTTATCAAATTTTATTATTATTGACTTGGGTATGAACATTTAATTATATTTTCAGTTTATATGTTCCTATACTCTATTGCAAAATAAAATATACCTAGTCTATATGCATCATTGTGATTCATGACTGATGACTACAGCGCTTTTAAGCATATTATCCTCTTCCATTGTGTCAGGTACAAAAACAATTCTGTACTTCACTGACAACATCAAAAGCTGTCCAACTTTGAACCTAGCAGTTTTGTTGCGGGTTGTTTGAAGCTAAAATGTGCTGCTGAACAGAAACTTGTTGTTCCCCTATAAATTTTATTTTGAAATGGGGTAGAAATTGGATAAAAATTAAGTAAATACTTTGATAAGTATATTTAATAATACAATTATGTAAAATGTATTTGCTACACATCAGTAATGACATTTTAATAATTCAATTGCTTTGGAAATTTCCGATAGATTACTTGTATTCTATTTTATATATTATTCCAGAAATTGGACACCAACCATTCTCATTAATTTTTCATTCTTTTATTCAATATATAAATAAATTACTCTTGTGTTGTTTTAGTTACTTCAAACATTTGAGGTATTTTTTAATGATAAGTTTAAGTATTGAATTAAAAATATACTTCTTGGATTATATTAATAATTATGTTGAGAATATATAATAGTTAAATAGTGATTAAATTGTTATATTTGTATTAAAAATTTTATAAGTAATGTAAGTATTGTCATCCAACATTCTCATACATAAAATGTGTAAGTCTCGGTTAATTGTTATTCATTAATCTATGACTAGAAATTTTTCATGTTTATTGTGTAACATATGTTTAGGTTAATGGTATATTAGGAGATGGTGATATTGGAGGAAGACGGAGGTCAAATATTCGTCGTCGTAGATTTACAACAAGAGGTCCTCATGTAATGACATTGCAACCTGGCAGGTAAATAAAAAAATATTGAAGTTCTAAGTTCAATTTTTATAGCTAGGTAAGGACTGAAAATTTAAAATTTCTCATGAGCAGCTCATTCTGTAACCAAAAAATATATAATCAAAGCTTTTTTTTTGTTGAATATTTTCAGTTAAAATTTGGATACAAATAGATATTTAAACAATGAATAACAATTTAAATGAAAATGTTATTAGTGGGTACTAGAAACTTTAAAAAAGTATACTACTAATGTCTAATTGTGAAATAATCATAATATAAAATATAATTCTAAATATTTTTATATTGAAATGTGATGATAAGACATATATATTATTAAATAAACTTTTGACCTGGGCTCCAAATTATTTATAGCACTATGAAACAACCAAATACTATGCTGTACATTATGCTTAAAAGAACTGTGTAAAATATGTGCTCTATAAATGCAATACAAAGTTATGCAAAAAATAAATATAATCTGCACACCCTGACGAGTAAATGACGAATTAATGATTCTGGAGACAAACATATTTTTGTGAGGCTCTAGATTTTAAAAGATCAACACGACTTGGAGCTTTTTTAAAAGTTTTTTAACACTAGACGGGCTTATATTTTGCTCTAATTTCAATGTTTCATCTGCCACCTTAAATACCATATGCCATACATACAACGTGGATCATTTTTGTGTAGTACCTAAACCAATGTAGGCATATCAGTTATAAACAGTAACATATATCTGTCAACTGTCAGTGTTTGCAAATAAGATCAATATAATTAATCAATAACCCGACAATCACTTTTAATACACTGAAATAATTTAGCTGCTAAGCATGTGAACATTTACATCAGCAAGACTGCCACAACAAAACCATAAAAAAATACCACTATAAGATTTTATTTCCCTTTAGTATGAAATTAATTTGTAGTTTACTCTGCTTTAATTTTAAATTCTAGAAAAAATGTGCAAATATGATCCGCTTAAACAAATAGTGTGTTGGAAGGTGTACTTGATAAAACCTGTATACAAGAATAATAAAATTAAAAAATATTATCTATTAAATATTAAATCATGGTTTAGAAGTCATTAATTATCCAAATATGTGTTATTTCAGAGGCCCAAGGCGTAGTTCAGGTGGGACAATTGAAAATTTAGTAGAAGATGTCATAGTAAATTTTGCTGATTATGCTCGATCGGGGGGAAGTCCAGTGTAAGAAAATTATGCTATAATTTTTGTTGTATCAAAACTATACCCCTTGTAAATTACAATTTTAGCAGTAGATTTTTACTCGGTAATCCTGGTGACTACGTTTGGGGAAGAGATGGATTAGATTCAATTGTGTCACAGTTATTAAATCAAATTGATGGAGCTGGACCTCCTCCTTTAACAAAAGAGAAAATACAAGAAATACCTACAGCTCTTATTTGTCAAGAACATTTAGGTAAAAATACTTATATAATTTTTTCATAATATAATATAGATTTTAGTTTCTTTGATTAACATGAAAAAGATGATGTTGATTAAATTATTAATTATAGACTTATATATTAAATTTATAAATAATTATTTTTAAAATCTAAATTGACCAATTTGCTAAATTTGTGTTTTAATTTCTAGATATGAAACTCCAATGCTCTGTTTGTTGGGAAGATTTTACAATTGATGAAAAAGTAATGAAACTAGCTTGTGACCATATGTTTCATAAAGATTGTATTACACCTTGGTTGGAATTGGTAAGTTTTTATTTTTTTATTTTTTAGTTATGTTCATCACCACTTTTCTTCTCAATCTTAAAACATATACTATTATCCATGTATAGAAGAGTATCACGGTTAAATTGATAAGATTGCGGTTCCGTAGTTGATTGTGTCAGTTTTATCAAATGACAATTTATTGAGTAATGGGATCAAATCCTGCACCATGCTTATTTATTTATTAAGTTATCAATGCATTTCATAGTTCTTTGTCAGTGAGAGGCTGGATAAGTTATATAAGTTAATAAAAGTTTTATTTAAAAGAGTCATATATAAATATTCAAGTTTTAAAATTAATTTTATGTTGTATAAATTAAAAACATAATTTGGTATTTATCTTAGGATTCTTTTTTAAATTATAAAGTAGCTTAAAAAATAAGACCTGTTTTTCATACTGTTTAAAATATGTACTAAATAGAAGTCCCAAATTGTAATAACAATAGAAAATAGTTTATATGCTTCTGAAAACCCTATTTCATATGTCTTAAGAATTGGAAGACATTTTGTTTTTTTAAATTATTTTTTGTTTCAAAACAGTTCATGGACTTTTGTAATATTTTGAATTCTGATTTTAAGCATTTCATGTCACAAACCTTAGTACACTTTGCAAAAGAAACTGAAGTGTCATATATCAAAAATGTTGAAGATTTTGGATGAAAAGCATTTATCCCTCTAATTACATCAGAATTATCACCAAATCTTTTATCTAACTCGGGTCTTTTGTTATATTGTCCAAAATATAACAAAATATTCCAGATGTGTACTAATTTCTTTAGTCAGTATTTGTTTCCCCATTGCACTATTTTTACATGTACATTTCTCTAACTCTTTTGTTAAACACTTGTCAGTTTGCATGCGGAGAACCAGAGTGTTTATGCGAAGAGTTGTAACAATAACAAAATAACAAAGTTATATAAAGATTATCGTTCTATTTCAATGCAATTTGGAAAAACTTGATCCATTTTATATTTGTCAGCTTTTTGATGTTCTCAAAGTTTGAAATAAAATTTCAAATGAATGCTGTATTAGCTAAGTTATATGAGTAAATCCCTAGCATTTACTAGTAAAACTGGATATTTAAAATGTGAACAGACCTACCCTTTGATGTATAATATGTATGATGTGTTATTAATTATTATTATTGTTATTTTAATTTTTATGTAGCATGGTACATGTCCAATTTGCCGTAAATATTTAGCAGATGATGGATTAAGTTCAATTAATTCAGATCCACTAGGAATCAGTTTAGGTGTCGGACCAAATTTAGCAGCACTCATTAGGTATGGATTTTATATGCATAATTTATATATATTTATATTATAATTGTTCATTTTTAATGATATTTGAATTTGATTATCCACTTATAGATTTTAAATTTTAACATCATCTTTAAATGATACTTAAATCTGGTATCCATAATTATTTATATTGAATATTTTAATATTTTATTATTAAAATATTTGTTTAAAATTATGAAATATTACTGCATTTTATTTTATTTATTTAATGTTTATTATTATAGAGCTCGTAGTACTCCGCATTCTAATAATGCTGCTGCAATGTGGGGTAATGATTATGAAATTGCATCTACATCAACTGACTGGCCTACACAACTTGGTATTAGTTTGCCTCTACCAATTGTGTCATCGTCATCAGCTACACAGACTCCAGCTGCGGCATCAGGTTTGTCCACTTATTCATCTGTCACAGCCAGAAATTTACGTGACCAACGGTTGTCATCTTCATCTGCTGATGTTGAACCTATGGAAACCGATCATGATCAAAATTTACCAGCAGTGAATAACACAAATAATTCCTAGTCTTTTCTAGTAAATACAAGTAATGATTTTAGTACAATATGAGTTCACTGTTTAATACATGAAAATGAAAGAAATACATTCAATTAATAACAATTAACCATACATATTTTATTTGAACCATTTATGAATGTTAATAACGTAATTACAATTGTTGATGACTAGTAATTGACAGTTATTTCATAAGGTATTTTGTATCTATATATGAATTCCTATGTGTGTGAATTTATATATATTTAAATTACACTGTCTTAAATCACCAGAGTCTCAATTGTAATTAGTAACTTATCAAATAATGTTTATTTATATTTTATTAGTAAACATGATAATACTTGTTTTTTACCTAACTGGTAAATTTCAATTTTACCTATTGATTGTTAAAATTGTTATGTCTTTTTTTCATTATAAAACATATTTAAATTATGTTTACTTATCTACACTATACATTATATATATTATTCAACATTATGAAACTGGAATTCATAATTTCAATGAATAATTTAATTTATATTTTATGCTTTTAATAAAAAATAATGGGCTAAATATTAGAAAAATTAAATTAAATGTGTACAAAATATCATCCAATGTAGATTTTCTTAAATTTAATATTATCTTTTTTTTTTGTTTTGTGTGTATTAAACAAAACATAATAGATAGTATATATATATATGTATTAGAAACAACATTGCTGTAATTTATTGGATGTTAATTTTTTTAACTTCACATTTATATTTTTTTCTATTCATTATTTTTATTAAAACCATAATGGTTTATTTTTAAATTATATTACATGATCGATTATTTATATTTATTAGTGAAAGCATAATTGTGTATAGTCATATTGTGTTGAATTATTGTTCTTATTTTCAAAAAACCATTGCATAATATCCTAAAGTGTATTTGAATTCTTTCGCTTAGACCTAAATAGAAAATAAATAATTGTAAATAAAAATATTTTAAAACTAATCAATATTGTTGGAGTTGTAAATTTAATTAAACAAATGTGTATTATTATTAACTAGTTCAAAATATGTTTGAGCATTTAATAACTTTAACTAAATCATCCATTTAGTAGTAAATCTATTAAAATCATCATGATACATTTAGAGTTTTTAGTATAATTTAGTAATTTAAACTATAATAAATAATAAATTGGAAACTCTGGATGGTGCACAGCAATTAAAGATTATCATAATTTATACTTATTATTTATTATTATTAATTAAATAAATATTTACTATTTTTACCGACACATTGCTACAATAAAGGATATATTATATCGCTAAAATCTTTAAAATCAGATAACTATGAAAAAGACTCATTATCAGTCAGTACAACGCTGCAAATCCACATCACAGTACCTACGCTCACCAAAAGAGTATTTACCAGTTCTGTACACCTTTTTTCCTATGGTCACTATGCTGTTATGTGGAACATGTGAGCTGCCAGGCTGAAACCGGCTGGTGTATTCTCTTTTCTAACAGAATGTATACAAATTCTAAAATATTAAAATTATATTACTATTAGAGTTATTTCTCAAATTATTTAATATATAAGTATACTCATATATGTTCAGTTTTATTAAACATACTATTAAAAAGTGTTTCAGCAGTATTCAAATATAGTGTAATATTTAAGAAATTATTAATTCTCAATATTCATGCATTTTATTGATGAAAGCAGTTTTAGTATTTAGGATAAACATTTGTTACATTTTAAAAACCTTGTTTGAAATTATTATTTAGTAATATGGGAATATTATAATTAGAGTGAATTGACGTATTATGAAACTTCACGCTAAGAACCACGGTCGATTATAGAGGTTTACACGCGGCTGTATATTCATAATAGTGCAAAAAATTGTCCCAGTGGGATGTGTTTGGCTCAATAGCTAACCGGTAGACTACGCTGCGGTCTAGTGGTCCTCATTTTCATACTTACATTACCTACAGAGTACATACAACAAACATACAATAGGTAACATTAAAAATATAATTGCTAATAAATAAAAAAATCATGAACTAATATACTAATGTATTAGAAATAAACTTACAAACATAAAAAAATAGTGTATTATAGTGTACATAAAGAAGACTTGTTTCTTTATTTTTAACGGGAAATTTTTTTATAATTATTTCAACATTTTTGAACTTGCAGACTGCTGTTGTATCAACAATAAAATCAACTTTATTTTTTCAAATAGTAACTATATTTTTAATTGGTTCTGGTAAAGCTTTTTTTCTGAATATTTTGATAGTCAAATCATGCATTTTGGTTCCCTAGTTTATGAACTATGGTCCTCTAAAGTTTAGTAAATGCATTACCTAATACTTTGAATTGAAATAATTGGTATAAATTTAATTTAAAAGAGCTAAATATTTTTTCTTTCAACTAGCTTTTTATACACTAAAATCGGTAGTCTAACGAGACGCTCTTAAAAACAATTTGGGATAAATACCTACAAAATTGTTGGCAAACATAATTGACTATTTTATTTTAATATACAACCATCAAAATAAGTATTATCATTGTAGTTTATTATTATAATCGTATTTAATTAATTACTTTATAATTTTTTCATCACAGTTACTTTTCTTTCTATACCAAAAATGTGTGTTCTTTGATATGTGCCTAAAGTAATAATGATATAGTGGAGTTTGATTATTGACACTAATATATCTTTTATATGGAGGTCAAAACAATTTTTGTACAACGCTCATCCCGTGGTAATATAAACTTAAAATTTGAACCATAGTTTCCCTATGATGGCCTAGCATACAAAGTATGAATTTAAGAGCTGAAATACATCTTATTAATTGTGTGGGGCCATTGAACATGGCTACCACCATTTTTAGTGTGTTAATTCTAGGTCACCATCTAAAATTTCTCAATAGAAGCCATAGGAATCTCAGACTTTATTTCTGGATCCTCTGAATATTGGTATGGTGGTGGTGGATCTGGGAATTCAGAAAGTTGAATGTTTTGTGCAAAAATCATCCCATTTTCTGGATTGTGAAAAGATGCATTGTGAGACACAGTACGTAATTGATCACTTGGAACTACTAGTTGAACATTTCCAGGAATACAAATTGGCTCATTAAAACCTACAGACGGAAAAGGATTTGTTGAAATTAGTTCGTTTGAAAAGTTATATTGATTCGATGGTTGAAAAGAATAATCAATTTGATGAGCATTGCTAGCTATTGTCAATGGCGTACTACCCAATTTTATTTTAATAGAAGCCACTTCATTTAAATGTGCTCCCTTAACATGAGCTTCAACCTAAAAAAAAATAAAATATTAATTCAATTATTTGCCCAAAACAATAATTATGCAGCCAAATAATTACCTACATTTAGAAAATATTTATCAGTTATAATTTCGCAATGTTTTAAATTAGGTATTGTCAAACCATTTGGAATTTGAAGTTGTTCCACATGTGTTTTTGAAATGTGTTTATCAACACCATCTAAGTATAAGTTTACAATCTTAGAGTGTTCATATTTTATTTTACTACTAGGGAATCGTGCTTTAAATTCCAAAGTCTATAAAATACCAAAAATTCTTAAAATCTCTGTATTATAAATAAGATATGAAAAAATTATTACTCTATCCAGCTTTATTTTAATAGTATCCACATCCACATTGCTATTATTATCCAATTCAACTGTAACTGGTATAAATTGTCCAGGTATAAAACCACTATAAGGGATATTGGCAATCAATGTCAGCGGGCCAGATTTACACAAACAGCAACAGTAAAACTTTTCTTTTAATGCTGTCTTGGGTTCCTAAAAATTTTCTTAATAAAATCAATTGTTTTTAATAACCATCAATTTCTATGACACTCTTAGAAATATAAAAATTAGACTACTATATAGTACAACAATAGGTATTAATCATAAATTCAAATTTTACACATCCATTTCATTGACTCTCTAGACATCTATTGTACAGCAGAGCGTTATTTACTTCCCTAATTTTTAATTTTATTTTGAAATTTAATTTAACTTAATGATTTAAGTTTAAAATTATTCTAGCCAGGATTTTCTAAAACTGTACAGTAAGGTACTGGAAATTTATCATTTTATAATATTGATGATTGTATGCAGTATGTCTGGAGTAGTGAAAGGATTAATCATAATGATGCGGATATCCCACCTATAGTATACCATAATATAATATTCTCATATTTATAATTAGATTGTACATTAAACAGTGGTAGACCAAATGTTTGGAGATAGCAGTTTTGTGTTTAGGTACTTGATCATCAAATAAAAATAACAATATGCTGTACAAGTGGACCCCTAGGAATAACACAGATGTATATTAATTGGAAATCATTTATTTATTATTATGTATAATTTCAGAATAAAAATATTATACTTACAGCTAATGTTGGTTCATCATTTAAATGTATAGGAGATATAACTTGAAACATTATTACTTTCTCTATCGTTGTTCTCCAAGGTATATTAATTTTAACCATTGCTGTATAAACTACACTTCCATGAACAGCTTTGAATGTCGATGGTAACTCATGTGGTAAAGAAAAATTAAATGGATATACATATTCACCAATTTCTAATTGTGATTCACCTTAAAAATAATGATTAAGTATTAATATATAAATGTAAAAATATAAAATGAAACCCCTAGTTTAACTTGTACTAAATTGAATTTTCAATAGTGAATTTCTGGAGTAAGTGTATAATAGGTCAAGGGTGGCAAACTTATGACACTCGTTCCCAAGATTACGTGTTGTTATGTTCGGATGAAGGCGTGCAAAAACATATTTATATCATTTTATAAATATAGTTACTAATTATAGCATTTTGAAAGCTTGGAACTCTTCTAAAGATAATTTAAAAACTTCCTTAAATACCTTATATTTGTAAATCTTTTTAACAAATGTCAACAACATAACTCCTTGATTAGACAGAAAAATATATTAGTAGTACAGACATATTATTACTGGCATGTGAAATTATTTTCTACAGCTAATTACAGAATTTTGGTGGCAAATGCATCCTCAGAATAAAATCCCACCAGGGGAAAGATATAAGAATTACTTATAATCTAATAATAGTTATTTAATATTGATATTAAAGTAAAAC
>PVMI01013027.1:0-14822 GCA_008528875.1 Aulacorthum solani
CATGATTTATTTTATTTTACTATAAAAAAAAGAATGAAAGAGAAAGAAAGTAATAATATAATAGGAAATAAAAACTTATAGGAGAGTTATAGGAGTGTCGTGATGTTATTTATAACTTATTTGAATAGTGGTTAGTTTAGTTAACACCATTCTGAGGTCATTTTCGTTTTGATCTTCTCGGGGTGGGGGGGTCCGGTGTGAGAGGGTGAGTAGAGGTTTGAGATGAGAGAATTATAATGTTCGTGGTGGTGGTTATGGAATATTATCGATGAGGTTAGCGGCTTTTGGTTTGTAGCCCTGTATAGTCATTTGAGTTTTCGTAAGTCTCAATAATGTGACATCCCTATCTATGGTCACCACCACATTTCGTGGATGAGCCATGGGATTTTGAATATGTCGATGAGGAGCGTTGTGCACTGCATCGGGCACATATCGGAGGGTATGAGCAATACAATTTGGAGTGGTCGTTATCTTGACAGTTAGCGCATGGGATGAGGTCTCGTCAGTCATCGCTTCTAGGGTTCTTCGATTTTGACTTTCGTGTTTAGGTTATTGTGAACACTGTTGTTGTTGATTTTGGCTGGTTTTAAGTCAACAAAGAACATACAGAAGAAATACTTTTGAGGTTTTATGTGATATATTTGTGACGTTTTGAACAGAGAAGCCGATTTCTTTTGTTGCTGCTTTGATTTTGACTGTGGTAGTAGTTAGTTTTACGTTTCTTAGGACTACGCGAATGGAATTCTCCACTGACAGTTGATAAGTGTAAAATTCTGCTTTCTTATCTTTTAGGTAATAAATTATTTCTCGGTACACAGCTGGAATGCTTGGTAGTCGGTTATAATTTAAGTTACTTGATGGGGATTTAAATAATAAGTAGTTTTTTTGTATTTGCACCTGTCTGGTTTTAAAATCATTAAGTAACTGTTTCTATGATTTCGAGGAAGTATAATATTTTGTAGGCACCTAAAATTGTCATGATAATAATTCATATTTATAATTTTTATCTTCAAGTATATACTCATAACAGTGTAGAAAATATTATAAACATATTATAAAATAATACTTGCAGAATATACAAGCATTTTTCAAGCAGTGTAAGCCAGTGTTATTGTTTTTATTCTTCTTCTCCTTCTTCTGTCAACCGGCAATAAGACGTGGACATTAAAGAGATAGCTTCACATTTGCAAATTTATATTTGCGGACATGTACATAATAATATTATAATCACAAATCATTTTATTTCTAATATTACTTTTGTATTTTTAATTCACTAGACGTTTTATAAAATATTAAATAACTGATACAATAAATATTTTCAAAATAAAAGAATAACTTATATTATTCTATGTTTTCTAAAAAAACCTCTGATACAGTTTTAATATTTTTCATTGACGTTTTAATAGCCGTGTTTAGTATAATCGTGAATAGGTAATTTAACAATTTGACCTCTCTAGAAAAATCTAAAATTCCACCTTAATGTAAGTTCCGTAGTTAATTGGCTGCCCTCGTCTTTTCTGCAATAAAGTTAGACAATTTTTCTCCTTTACAATAAAAGTTCTGTGAGATGGAAATCGTATTGAAATAAAAAGTAAATAAAAAGTAGATTGCTTTGCGAAAAGAGCGATTTTTTTCAGTTCTATGGTCTGGTCAAAACGTTTGCTCGTTCTCATTAAAAACTGAAATGACGCCATTGATTGGTCGACTAGATCTATTATATAGCATGGGCTAATGACATTTACTCCTCTGACAGTCATAAGTAAATGTAATGAAAACTTTTTCAGATAATATTGTGATATGTAAATATGAAAATTCTTTAATTGATTTCGTTTGTAAAGCAGTAAGTTAGTGTATTGATATTTTTATGTCTGGTTCGATAATAATTTACAGATTGTATAAGAAAGCCACCGGTCTGCGTTCTGTGCATTTTGGCGATAAGGATTGGTATTTATATTTGCATTTGAAATATGTACATTTATGACAACCACAAATTTCCATGTGCAGCGCAAAAGGATTGACCAAATTTTAGTTTTTTTGTGATTCTTTGGATGATTGAGTTTTTTTATTCTAACGGTTCCAGTGTGTGCGATGAGTTTGAAAACTGAGAATACCGTAAAAGAGTTGAGCGAAAGTAACACGTCATAAAAAATATTTTTGTTTATATAAAACAGTGCAATAGGGGGTTAAGAATCTGAAGGTGCAATAAAGCATTATGATGTATTATGAAGTATAATAATTATAAATATCCAGATCAAAAGGATATAGTTTGAAAAAATTGTATTTTTATCCAAAAAAAATAAAAAAATATAAGGTTCATTACAAGTTTTATGTGATATTGTAGAAAAAAAAGTGTGCAACATTTTATCATCGTGAAGTTTGCTAATTACGCTAAAACAGTTGTTTTATAAGTATCTTCAAAGAAAAACATATATAATATTAAAATAATAAAATAAAAAGTAACTTATCCGCGTTCTTCTTGCTTTTATATAAGTTGGCCGTGCTTTACCAATTTATCACACAATGGTCGAAGGGTGAAGGGGAGAATGGCACGTTATTATTAACGACTTGGGCGTATCGTTCGCAATACAGCACCTCTAAACATCCGCAATTAGAAAGTTTTAAACGAACCCTCACCTCTTATGACAATAGCCGGCGCCGCATGGTCTTATTCTCCGTAGGTACGAGTCCACATTTACGTGCGGGCACTTTGTGCTCGCATTATCTGAGCTCCTATTTCCTATTATATTAATACCCAAGAGACCCCGAAAAAATTTTCGAAAATGCTTGACGAAAAAAAATAACACGAGTCTTTGAGAAGATGACGTGCTCGTGTTACATACACTGCTGCAGTACGGGTTGATTTTAAAACATTGTGTAAAGAACACGGCAACTGACAGTTACCTTTGTCGTCAACAGCATATTTTCGTCATTTCTATTATCACTACTGACACACAGGTATGGACTAAAATATTAAACATTTCGAAATTACAGCAATATTATATTATAAGGTAGTATGAAAACATAAAAAATGTCGAGAGTGTAGAAAATCAGAAATTAAAAACCTTTTACTATTATGTAGGTACCATATCGTATTCTAATGAGATGTATAATTTTCGTTGTAGATAAAAATTAATTTTTTTTTTTTCAAATCAATTTTTAAATTTATTTCCATCGATATTAACATAAATAAATATTCAAGAAATTTAACTCTCAACTACGTGGTAAAATTCATCGCTCAATATCAAAACAGAAAAAAAAACAGTTAACAAACGAACAACTATGCCCATTTGTTATGCAATCGCCGCGATTTATGTGTTTTTCAGATGAAATTGAAAGCTGACAAATGCAATATTATTCGTCGCAGTATAGCTATAAATTAAAACGACAAAAGTGAATGAGAAATTAAAATAATAAAAAAAAAAAAACAAAAAAATGCCTCCTCTATCGTTTGATAAAAGAATATTATGACGGTGAATGATAGTTAAATAATATATTATTATTATCACCGTGTGTTGAATACCCATGCATTCAATGTTAGTGAAACATCGCACGTAGTTACGTTACGAGATTGTCTACTTTGCACAAAAAGTACAAAAAAAGAAATATGCGATCTCATATCCGATTTCATAATTTTTTTTTTTTTTTTTTTTGTCACCCACATTGAGCAAAAACAAAAGCTGGAGGCAGTTCGTTTTACTCCAATCCATCTTTCGACGTCGCGAAATCCAATTACCTGAGGCCGTGATCTACCGAGAGAAGCACAAACCTTTTCGGAAGAAATAAACATGATTTATTAACTCTTTGACAAAAACGACAGATTTGTACACTTAAAACCTATTTTTTAACACCCTAGAATACACAAAATTCTCCTAAAAAATAATCGAAAATTTCTTTTTTAATTGCATTTTAGTAATAAAATAATATAAGACCAATACACTATTTCAGTATTACAAAACACAATAAATTATATTTCGTATATTTACATAATATTTGATTGGACAGTTATCATAAAAGATAATATTGTTCATAAATTGTTAAACTCTTAACACAATCCAGTAGGTACCTTGTTGAAGTCAAAATGGATAATTCTCATGGTTTTTCACAGTCTTTTGAAAAAATGAAAATAAATAAGAAAAGGGGGGGTGTATTATAAGCACAACCAGAATTTGACAAAATCTTTAGTTTTTTTTTTTTTTAACTAAACCAGATAAACTAAATAAACTAAACTAAACTACTTTATATTTTGTTTTCGTTACTGTTTAATTTATTTTGACTCTTTTTGATCCATTTCTAGGCATAACAAAATGTCTTAATTATAATCTAAATTTTTATTAGTTTCTTTTTAATTATTATCGATCTCCGCACAGAATCGTTTTCGTATACAATGATATATCATTGAATTCAAATTGAACACCCTTCATGACAGTGACCCACTTTTGACCAAAGCTGTATCCAGCTTTTTAAACCACAATAACATACAACCAAAATCATTTGACGGATGCCTGATTGATATTTTATGTGAAAATGTTATGGAAAACAAATTTTCTCAATATTTTTACTTCAAATGATTAAATCGAGTATACTAAGTAATGTTGTGCTTGTATTTTCAGAATTTTTTAATGTATTTCAATTGTACTTATAGAAGCTTTTTCAGCTATAGGCCAAGCTACAAACATTTTATCAATAGAAATCAAAAAATAAATCAACACTTCACCATTTAATTTAATTTAAATAAAGTTGTATACATCTATTAAACACAGAGATTATAAAAACCATAGATTCAGAGGTGGAAATGTAATTAATGCATAAGCACTCATTTCAATCTGTGTAATATTCCGATACATTTTTTGGTACGAATTTTCATAATCAGAGTGGAAGACGTCATTGACGATTACTGTAGTTTTGATATTATGTTTAATAGCAAGTACAGCAAATTGTGTTACACCACAAACAACATAATATTTAATTTGAAGTATTTTTTATAATTATACTGGAGCTTTAATCATTAATATCTTACTAACTAATGCAATATTCTGAGATTTTCGATTTCAAGTACAAGTGTGTAACGTAGTAGCTTTTATAATATGCTTCATGTTACTTTGTACCATAAAGTGCTTGTATTTTACATTTAACAAATTCTACTCTCTGAGCTAAAAATACGTACGTAACATATTATGAAATATTCATAAGGAACACCTTTTATCAAAAGTCGAGAAATTACTTGGAGAATTAATAATTAAGCCATTAAATATAACGAATTATGTAAATTCTTATTATATTACTGTATTTTTATACACATACCGAATGGTTATACCTAATTCAAAACTGACAAAATACATCTTATATATTTTTATTCAAAATTGAATTTGTTTAATAAATGTATATTGTGCATCGGCAATTTTAAGTAGATGTATGTAAGTATTTTTTATTAAGAAAAATACATGAAATTTAAAAATGGGTTCAGAAATAATATCGCTAGTAATATTCGTGAATATTATGATAGTATATTTTGTAGGTCATTAAAACGTTTTTATGATTCTGTTAATTTTCATTTCAAACCTTCATTAATTCTCTCGGTACATATAATTGATGTCACGTGATATTAGATACTCAATATTTACCAGGTAGAAAAATAATAAGTAAAGCTCACAATATTTAAATAAAGAAATGTTGTTTAAAAAACAGATTTCTCAGAATCTTGCAATTTCCAGCACAGTTTTCATAAAATATTAAACACTATCAGCACATCAACGTTCAAGTGACAAGGTTTCAACTCTCATATAAATGAATTCTATTGCATTACTCTTCAGGCGACAGGTGTATTGTTCTTTATGAAGTATAAAAGCGCAAACGTGTTAATGAGAAGAGAAAATACTAATATTTTTCATTTTTTTTTTGCAGCCAAATAAATACCGAAATTGTCTTGAGAAATAATATCTTGAAATTATTTGTTAGATTTAAAATGTAGCATGCTGTTGTATATTAACTTATATGTGTAATATACGTAGGTACATAGCTAAGTAGATATAATGCCAAAACTTAATTACACAAATATGTTACGTACGTCAACAATGTGCACATTGTAATCGAATATTCCAAACATTATTGCATCTTAATATACTCGATGACGTTATTGAGCATTCTCATTTATCACTATAATTAGTGAGCACAGAGGAATATTCATCGAAAAACATTAAGACAATCTCACGGTAAAATGTATCATTTTGAGAATGACTTTATTTGAGTGTAATAGTCTAATGAAAAATAAAGGCCGCGAATAACATTAAATATTGCAATTTTGAACCCATTTAAAACCTTGAATAATATTATAAAATAAAACTAACAAATTGGTTTATATAAATAATTAATTAATGAATCAAAATACCTACATTATCATCATTATGTTTATAGTATAATGTATTATTTTTTCGATGATTTATTTCGAAAACAAAGTGTCCGGGACATGGAAAATGTTCAAGAATGGCATGCGGTAGCTCTTTGAATAAAAAAATAAAAGTCATATAATAGGTAGTTGTAGAGACATTTTATTTAAACATAAATATGTTTTTGGTCTGTATACAGATTTTTTCTAACTTCCGAGGCCAAATTCCATACAGTTATTTCGTCGTCGTGGTTATTTATTAATAAAAACATATTTATGATTCATAGATTTTCATTGTAAGGGAAAAGTATAGAGTTGAATGCTAACAAGCAAATCGGTCAGTTGAAAAGTTAAAAACAACAATTTCACAAAATAAATCATAAATGTATTGGGATCAATTCAGAGTTGTGTAAAATCGTGTGGATGACATTTTTTTTTAAAAATGAGATGACAAATTACATTAAAAATACTCATTTATAACTTTATATCATTAAATATTTACTGTTAGACCTCCTTATAACGGACATATTATATGACTTGAATTTCTTTCCAACTGAAAATAACAAGAGTCCCGCATAACATATAACATATATATTTAGTGTTACTATAAAGTGAACTCCTATAAAATAATAACATTTTATATCAGAACTCAGAAAATAGTTGGCTTTTTCCATAAAAATCCAGCACAATAACAATGTATTTGAGGAATTTAAAGAATTTAGAGAATTTCAATAGGTTGTTGAAAAATGACTGCAATTTTCAAATAATTTTTACATTTTGTTTAATAGTTTCCAATTGCTAAAAGCTAAAGATACGGTTCTTTGTCAAATAAGTAAAATCACTAAGACTTGTTCATAATTGCCTTTTAACTTAGTTCGATCATTTTTGTCCAAAACTTATTTACGTCTTAGGGTAATAATGTTTTGTTTTATTATAAATTATGAAATAAAAATAAAAATCGGTCTCTAAAAAAAAGTTGTTTAATTTTAACTAATAATTTAAATATTTATGACTAAATTAGACTTATCAATTTGAGCAACAGTAACTGCTATAAGAGTTAACTGTTAAAATTATTAAGAAAATAATTTAATTTCTGTGCAAAAAATATCAAAAAAATACTTTAAAATTTGAATTCAGATCATAATTTTATTCTGAAATTACTCTTTAATTTGTCCTTAGACCTTAGAAAAACTAGTGTAAATTATTCGATTATTCGTTGATTTTTAGTTTACACCTAACATTATTACACTTCAAAGAAATGAAAATGTTGGTTTACACCCATTAAATTAATAATATAATTTTCTTGCTTAAGAAGTTTAAAATGTGAATGTTATTACTTATTTTACAAGTTATTTTCCATTAGTGAAGAAAAAAAAAAAGGAATGGGTATACTTCAAAATACGGCTTTGATTAGATTTAAAACAACATTGTTTTTGATGATAAGTTGACAAAGGTCGATAATACTAACCCATAAATACAAACTCAACATAGTTGGGTAGGTAATTTTTGGACTTCAAGTTCAAATCATAATCTAGAATTTCAAATAGATGCAATGTGCTATTTTTGCATTTTGTCTCATATTTTTTGAGTGTGAAAAATAATATTCTTATATTTTATACTTGGGTAGGCATTGCCTTTGTATTATATATAATTTATTTAAGATAATATTATAGTATACTATCATGGACCTCAAACTTGTGGTTAAATTACATATAGATGTTAAAATATTTCTTATCAAAATATGATTAAATATGAATGTTTGTAAAAAAAATTTAAAAATGTTTATTTCTTATAAATCTATTTTTGTCAAGAAGTGTTTAATCTAAATATTTTTGTTTTTGAATTACTTATTTTAATTCAATAGGTATTCAAATAGATATGAAGTTAATGTGAACGTTTAGGCAAAAGGCATGTTGGAGAGTGTATATAATTGGTAGGCAAGCACGGAGACAAACATTTGTGATGCACAATATTTGTGTGTATGCCAGTGTAAACACTATAAACAATTGTATACATATTAACATTATGCTACAGTAGATAAGATAAATATTAACAATTGTATTCATATAATAACATTGAAATATAATTGTGATAATTTACTTTGAAATAATTAGGTAGGTAATTTAATTTAATAGTTTCTCACTAGCTATCAAAAAGAATGAAAAATATATCTTGCAATTTTATAAATATTTTGAGTAAATCTTGGCTTAACGTCCTGTTAAAAATAGTTGCTTTATTACATATTTCTTCACTGTTTGTGTCTGTTTTATTGCAATTCCCTTGAAAACTAGAAAAATGACTTCTTTTCTAAATTAGGTGAGTACAATCCTTATACATTTTTCAATCTATTACAAGAGAACTGTATGGGTTTTTTCAAGCTTTGTACGGCCAAAAAAGTGGTATTCAGGAAACGTGTTAAAAGAAAAAAATAATAACTTCCTTCGTATAATACATTTTGTGATTCAGGGTAGAAACTTAATATTTTTACAATGATATTGCTAAATAATATGTGAAAAATGTATTGAACGATTTTTTAGGTTTTTTTTTTTTATATCAAGTATTGCTTCAAAATTCATACGCATAGAAATATTTGTCATTTTCATCTGATTGGCTGAACACAGGTATATTCGTGATATGGCCACGGTCAAAGGTTATTCACTATATTCCAACGAACATCAACGTTTTATTTTTTTTTACGAAGTGTTTCGTTTTTTATACTCGGGGTTGTAATAAAAAAAAAAGTTTGTTGCTTTTATGAAACGCACTTGGCAAAGGTGGGTTTCGTCGGCTAAGTAATCGTTTCAAAGCACAGAGTAAAAGTTTGTCTCGAGTGACACTGAAGAATATAATAATAAAGATAAGATAGATAGTTGGTGCAATGTGGACGTTTTTTGAATGACACTAATTTGGTAAATTGACAAAAGTAATGAGACGTTTATTTATAGAAACCAATATAATAACTAATTTAAATTTAAATCAATTCAAAGATCATAATATCATCTTAACACTTTTTTTGCTCCACTTATGAATAATATTATAGTGACGTGATATCGAATATAAATATCGTTACAAAATCAATCTGAAAATGCGTCATTGACACAACTACTGAACTGCATGGGTAGGTACCTATTTGACATGTTACTTGAGACCTTTAAATATTTCAATAAAACATACATTAAACATTCTGTGTAATACTAATTTTAATTCTCATTTTATATCGTAAGGTTTCGCATGGTGTTATGTAATGCTTTGGTGTCGAGTATTTTTTTTAAATCAAAACAATATCAAACAAATCACCACGACCCCTTGACATTGAAGAATTGTTATCATATTATTACGATAGGAACGAAATATGTTTTATTGGAACTTTATTATTTATTATGCTGAATAAATGTGATTTTTATGTGCCCAATGCTGAACAGCGTAATATTTTAATTAGGGTGATAAGACATAATAATATATTTTTATTTATCTTACCATCATTAAAAATGTTTTATCAAATACGATTTTAAGCGGTGCGCTCGTATAATATTTACACGCTATAAAATATACGAGAATAAGATTTAATTCTTCGAATCGTTTACAGAGGTCTTTTGGTATATGCACTTAAAGATCATGTTTAATTATAATAAGTTTTGAATTTTTGATATATTATTTCAGTATTTCTATGAAATGTTATGCTGCGCTGTTCAATGGAATATTAGAGTTCTCACTTATTAATAATATCTGTTTAAAAAGTCTAAAATTACTTTGCGTAGTAAAAATACGTTTAAACCTCATTAAAAAATTGATTTTTGGTCAGCTGTCATCTCGTTTTCAGTGAAGCAATTCAACACCCTAATGAATCGGTTTGGCAATAAATTATATTTATAATGACTCTTCCGGAGCAATCTTGGTATAATTAATGTTTACGACTTGGAAAATAATACATTTTAGACATCGTTCAGTATATGGCCACAATGATTCATTTCCTCTCATATTTTCTTTGAAACTTATTAAGGAAACGTTTATGCAAAATACAAGATGTTTTTAAATTGTTTGCCAAATGTATTATTCTTTTCATTTCAGATTATCACAAAATACTATAGTAAAACAGTGAAAAGTTTTAATAAATTATTATTTTTTTTTTATTTGCTTTGACCCAAAAGTTAAATAGAAAAAAATACTCAGTTTATAATAAAAACCCAATGAACAAATAAAATGTTTTAAAATCAAGCTTTTTTTTTTTTTGTTTAAGAATAATTTATTTTTACATTAACTACCTATTATTATTTTTTAGTCTTTTTGTGTTAAACTGATATATACACAACTCCTTAAATACATTTGCATAACCATTGCTCCATTTTTGTAAAGTAAAAATAATTTATTATACAATTTTCAATTACCTTATTATAATTTTTATTTTGTCATTAATAATGACACTTTGTTCGGGTAACAATGTGACTGTTAACTACGTTATGTTATATCGTGTATTCGTGTACAATACTGACTGGTTTTTACTTTTTTTTACAATTTATTATGTTGGATTCAATTGTTTTATCAATTTTATTAATGTAATTTCGTAAATTAATTGCATTGTTTTATTTTATTTGACTATTATAATTTAAATAAAACCATTATACACTCCTACGGAATTTCCAATTTTGTAATAGACACAAGTTAATCAACATTGGAATGGTTATACATAATACGAATACTTTGATTTTATCGTCATAATGTTTGGTTTTTGGTGTATTCCCAATAAACTATATCAAATGATGTTAAATATTGTTCACTTAGTTATAAAAAAAATAATTCCCATGATGAACTATAGTAATATGCGTAATCTAAAGTTGGCATAAATTTCCATATTCATTTATTTTCATAAATTATTTCAGAGTGTTTATGGATATTTGTATACTTTAGGTATATGTCAGAGTATTAATTTATTACATACTAACAATTCATATTTTAATTAACTCCTTTATAATTGACCACAACGTAACTGCAAAGCTTAAATATATACACACGAGCGAAGGTAATTACATACATGAAAATGTTTTAAGACAAATGAATAGTATTGTTATTATAATAAATATAATGTGGAAGATATGAAAAATCTTGAAATTTGTCACATTTACAAATAGTGTCTTATTGCTGTAAATTTTGTAAACACTCTTAATATAATATCATACAAGTTGAAATGTTTATTTTTAAACATATTTACATATTTAGGTATAGTTAAAAGTTACATAGGAAAAATAAAAAATAAACAACAAAAAACAATTTTTTTTTAATGTTTTAAAAAATAATTCATGGAGGGATTCAAACTAAGAGTGAAAAAATGGCCAGCCATATCTAATTAATAGTGTTTTGAAAAAAACATCGGTTCGCCAATTATTTATGGTGTATGAAAAATGTGTACACATGTTTTAAAAAATTATTAAATTTCTTTATACATTAGGAACACAAAAAAGCAGCTGGTAGTCTGTAAACTACTGAGTGATTTATATATCTACATAAATGTTTCCAGGGATTTTAAAACAAACATTTATCTCATGTAATGTAATAAAAATAGTGGAAAGAATTTACAGAAATGCACATCCGTTTAGAAGCAACTGATAATTGTGCAGGTAGGTATATTGAAAATATTGTTCATTTCACTTCACATAATTTTTGTTATTAAATCTTAAACAACATTTTTTTATTCAAATTGACATGCCCGGTTGAAACGTCGGTAATCATTTCTTACCAATTTATAATTGAGTTTAACTATATTACTTATTACTTGGGTAAACATTTATTTAATGTGTATGCATATACAATATATATGTATATATATATATATATAAGTTTATATAACGCAACAGCGATGCAAGTTCCTTTAAAATTAACTAATTAAAATTAACCAGTTTTCAAGTTTGTGAAATTGAACTTAGGTAGATGAAAATGCGCCATACAATAATTATGAATAATTACACGCACAAACACGACTCATAAGATGACCGAAATTTAGTAATCCCAATAATGCTGGCAATAACATAGTAGGTACTTATCACGTCTGTGGGTTTTGTACGGATTTATAAATATTAAATAGGTACGTACACAACTTATGCGTTTCTCTAATAATAATTAAAATATTATAAAAATGCTTCTTCGGAGAAAATATAATCAGTCATGTACGAGTCGAGTAAAATTAATATTACTTTATCTTATACCCATCAACCCATCTTAATTCGTACAACGAACTAAAAATTAATGAAAATACATAAATCCATCCATGGAAACGTTTCGTTTCTTATGCGATACAATTGTCGGAAAAAATTTACCATCGCAAGTTCTACCTTTGATAAGTACCAAATCGATAAAAATATGTTCTACCAGAAAACATATTTGAATTTCCATCGGTTTTGAAGTACAAATTCATTTTTTCTGTTCCCAAAAGTGTCACCGGACACGCACAAAAAAAACACATCAATGTTAAACCAATACATTTCTCGCTAATTCTCCAGGGCTTTTTTTTATATATATATATAAATCGAATAACGACAAAAACGTTAATGATTTTAATCTGCTCATAGCATTAAATGATTTAACTAATCGTTTGAATATTATTCAATGTTCACTTTTATGACGGAATTAAACATTGAGAATTAGTTATCTCTTTGTAGTTGATTGTTTTCTACTGTTCAAAACCATTTATTTAAATTTATATCTGAATTGTGATTTTGATTTCTACTGTAATGATGGACGCCTCAGTGTTGCTTTTTGTTCCGTTATCAATTGTTTTAAGTTTGATCTACGGGTAATAGGCAATACGCTTTGCACGAGCGCCAGTAATCAAATGAGTAAATCCGTCCCACCTACTATGGTCGAAAGGGTTCAAATAAGTGGTGGGCGAAGAGTTCAATTATGTTAAAATATTTCGCTCAACGATTACTAATAACCAAAAATATTAAATATCAATATTTTTAATAACTCTCAGCGAGTGTACCCAAATAACATTAAATATGTTAAATATCTGAAGACGATATTATTACTTTTATATTCTATATAATTTCTTTTACGGTCTGAAAATGATATTATTCAAGAATGTTTAATGCAATAACTTACTAAAAAAAAACTGAATGGATGGCACTTCATTTATCATTACGACCATGCATATTGCATACTGCTTAAACCATAGACCATTTTTTATGAGAACTATTATCATTCAACACGCTGTACAATAACACAGTTATATTATGACCAAAATTGAATACTTAAATTGCTATAAAATGTATCCCTCTCCATCTGACTTCAATTTAATCAGTTTACAATATATAAGTTAAGTACACAGCTGTCATGACCACCCACCTAATCATCATTATTACCGACAAAACGACATAATATTCAAAAATATTCAATCAATTATACTTTACCTATATTGGTATCATTTCAATCTAAAATAACATAAACAAGCCCGATTCTCTTGATGTTATCATATTTTCTATGGAATTATCACAATTTATGATCCACTTTTACACATATTTGTTTTTCCTGCAAAACTTATAGTGTTCCTATGAGAGGGATGTTAAACTCGAAATATTATATTATTTTCCAGAAGGTTAAGTACCTAGAGTTCTGTACTAGTCAATTTTTGATCTCTAGATGATCAACTATCAACATGATGAAGGCCATCATTATATTTATAAACATTTTCAAACAAGAATTTTTGTTTTGATTTCTGTAATTTCTGTAATTGTTCACTACTAAAGAAAACACATAACTTTTGTTTTAAATATGGACTCTTTCAATTGTCTAATACACCAAGCTTAATTTATTTGTGTACTAAATACCTAAAATAAATTACATTTACATAGGGGAGTTTCTAGTTGTTATAATAGTGCAAAAACTTTAATCGAAAACATTCGAAAAATGTAAGGGATATTCGCATTAATGTAGAAATTATTTTCATTAAATATTTTTATGAAATATAGTATATTATACGACCAGCAGTATACGGCAGGTTATATTATCATTCATGTTGTATAAAACTCTCAAACTGTATTATTATCCGTTTCGTTTTATGATTCTTTAAAAGTATTACGTCAAAACCCAGCAATAAATGAGGATTGCGGGCCAAAAACCACACTGTAAACTAAAAGTATTATTATAATATACCATACGAACCGTTCTTAACTTAAAAATCAAAACTCAGATCCTGGCTACTCGGACAAGGGGAAAAAATAAACTCATTCTGTTCATACGAAATTCCACTCGTCTGAACACTCAAATCAAAAAAAGTGTATTATTTCTATCGTAGCCGCTTCCATTAAAACTCCCGCCATCAACCGTGTACACACTTCGTCATTAGACGCGTAGCGTTAACAATTCAAAATATGTATCGATGATTTTAAGGGCAATTGTTATTCCGATTTCCCTTTTCTTACCATTAGCACACTTAAGCCATTTGTTCTTA
>PVMI01013048.1:0-11613 GCA_008528875.1 Aulacorthum solani
CATTCTCAAAATGTAAAACACAATTTATATAGTTTTACACAATACAATACGCCATAATAATTAAAAAGCATCTACCTACTCAAATATTCTAAATGCTTTGTATATTTGCTCAATATTAATTGCCAACTGCCTACAATGCAATTAATGATTAATAAATCAAAAAATTGATATTATTATATTATTGAACATTTCAAAATACGAGTAATTTGACGTGGTTTTTTTATTTTCTCATTAAAATAAATAACTATCAGTAAAAAGACTGTACGTGGCAATATTGCACTCCTTCCTAGATACTGAATAGGCTTTTAAAGGTCATTAACCTAATCCATCAGGTCTAAGTAAAACAGTGAAAATGTTTTCACTCTTGAAAAATATTACAGCTTAAACATAAATGCTTGACACCCCGAGGAGAACACTGAATGTCATACACCAAAAACCTTTTAGTGTCTAAAGCCAATACAATAAACAATTTCCACTGTTAGATTTAATGTTGTTTTATAAATATTTATACTTGTGCAAAACATTTTTAGTTAAAATATTAGATTGTTGATTTTGCATTAGTTTATTTCAGCACTTAAACACGAATACTTGTCAACAAAGTTATTGCTTAAAAATTATTTTTATTACCTTGCGTCCTTAATAATATTTGATTTATCAAGGATTAAATATGACAGTGCGCCAGTATTATTTCTGCATGTAGACTTGTAACCTGTGTTAAAACTCCATTTGGCCATTTATTGTTGGTCGAACAGATTTATGTACCTATACACTATACCATATAGGTACATACCAAAGATGAGGCCTGTGTGTTTTACCGATGAATGATGATTGAAGAGTGTGCATAACAAATAAAAACAAACATTTTAGGAACTTAACTTAAATTATTCTAATGAGACAATGAAACTATTGAAATTAGTTACCAAAAACTTCATAGTTCATATTACCTATATAAAACTCAAGACGATTACACTCAAATTTTGATATTTTAGAAATCAAAAAAATTAGAATATATAATAATATCGTTTAATTTACGTTGAGTATTTATCCAGCCCACAACATTAACTTGAGGTACCTAGTTATAAGAGAAACTCAACAACAGCGTGAGTTTTCTCCGTCTTATACAAATATACGATAAGGCAAATTTGAGTTCTGCAACAGTTTCAATTTATATACTAATCTTTATATTAGTTGGGTATTTAGTTATTAGTCATTATGAAACTTAAATCTAAGAACATCTGAACACAGTGTTCTGATGAGTTTTGTACAATATTGCTTAACACTTTCTTAGTTTCTTCAAAATAAAAATATTATAAAATACTAATGCTAACACACGGATGATGTTCTTACAGATTAAAGTTTGATAATGAGTCAATTTGCTCTATTAATTAATTAACTAATAGATAATAATATAAGTTTTTTTATTATCTATGATTTAAGGTTACTTAAAATAAAAATAAAATAAATAATAATTACCTATTACTAACAGTGTATATAGTTAAAATGTTGTACACACGTTTGTGAGGTGGAGATAACGTTTACAGATATGGCGTCATCTTAATATTTAATTGGCCTATTATAACTAAAAAACGCATACACGTCGCAAACGCTATATTATTATCTTTATTAAATACGACTAAAAACCAATTGCTATATATCTGATAATCGGTTTTTAGTTTTTATAAAAAATACACGTCATAATGTTCCTATAGATTTATAGGAATTTTGATGCGTAGGTAGTGGCTATTTAGGTAGAAGGCCGGCGTGTTCCAACTTCCAGAGGACTTCAACCCTTCTTTCCGGGGCTTTAAGGAAAGAAGCATTTCCTTAAAGCTTCCTTTTTGGTGTTCGTGCCTGTGTTTATATCATTGCATAGCGTGAGAAAAATCTCACTTGAGGAGTGACCAAGTTTATATACAGTAGGTACAGTTATAGCCCATAGGGTTTAATTTAGAGGTGGAGTGACCGTGACCCACAGGGATAATTCAGGGTGGCCTGGATTGCTCACACAAAAAGTCACCCGTTGGGGTAGGCCATCAATCTATAATTTGATCATTTTTGGCTTTAAATTGTTGGCTATATTTTGAGTCTAAATAAGTATGATAAAGAGATAACCCGTAGATTGTTTTCTACTCTTAAATAATATCTAAGACAAAATATCGAGAAACTCAATGACTAACTATTCTATATAAAATCAAAAAAAATACTTGATAAAAATTGTATTTGTTATTTGCTTGAAACACCGATGAATTGGTAATTTTTTCAAAGCTAAAATCAAATGAAACTAATAATTTTTAGATGAGAAGTTCCAACAAATACAACAAATAGCAACATTCTACTTAAAAAAAAAAATATTACAAAGTAATATATTGGTATAATTATACTAGTATTACTATAATATACTAAAAAATAGTTAGCAATAGGCTGCCAGGTCCAACCTGTCGGTTGTATAATTATATAGGTAATAACTAATAGGTATGTATCAAAGATCTTCAGGCTCAGTTGCTGCAGTCTATGCTATTCCATATTATCTTTATTGTCTTTGGGAAACATAAAGTTTGTTTGTTATTTTTTTTAATGGCCAATGGTGCCGTAACAGTAAAAAAATAATATATAGGTATCCACCATGACTCATGAGCACGGACGTAACGATAACAATTTATCGTCTACGGTCACGAATTAAAATAGAATATAATATCCTAATATTCGTGTCCACGGTTTAAGATATTCCTTATATCGTGGTCCCAGCCACAACCGCAGATAATAATTACTTAAATAATATGGTTGAGTTATAATTATTCTTGCTGTAATAATATACAAGTTCATTGATCACGATTCACGGATATCGCCTAGTATAGTACACAAAAAGTTACCCTGGGAGCGCTAGCAGTGAGCCGGTTATCGTCTAATTTGAATATTTGATAAGAACATTGACGCTATTCTGTCATGCAGCCCGCCACCACACGATGTAATCGGTGAATCGTAGTATCAAAATACGTTAAATAACATTTTAAGTTATAACTTTCCGTAGGTACTAGGTATCTGGTTGTAACAGGATTGCCGTGGTCCGAGCACTCTCGGGTCGAATCATTAATCAGTGATCTCTATTCTATGGGTTAGCCCAAAAGCTCATAGAAAAGCGATCAAAGTTGGGAAAACAGTTTGACTCTGTTGGATCGTTTTCTCTGGTGTTGACGTCTTCGCTACATATACAATTTCAACATTAATAATGGCCGGCAACACCGATTGGAATTCGATCGTGATGACGGCCGAAAAGCTGCAGACCAACGCCATCACCGACACAGGTATGCCGAGCGTTACCCGGAACATCCGACAATTGTTGGACGCCGCGGAAAACCTGTGGACCAAAGTCGGCGTGCCGGGCGTGGAGGCCAAGGGCAACGTATTCCTGTGCAGTCGCGGAGTGGACGCCCCGCAGGTGCCCAAGCAATTGGAAAAGCTCAGCTCCGTGGGCTCGATGGACACCCTGGACCCGAAACCGGACATGGACGTGGACAGCTTCGTGAAGAACGAGGTGCAGAACGCCATACTCAGCCTGATCGAGTCGGTAAAGAAGAGCAACGAAGACTTCATTGACCGGCGACAGAGCGAGGCCACTATCAGGTGCTGGAGGAACAAGAAGATCAATATCATCAACTCGTTCCCTGGTTACGTGCCAAACCCGTCGTCAAGCCCCGGTTCCAGTATAATGCCGTCCGTTGCCAAACTTAATACCACCAACTTTGGCCTGAGCGCCCAGCTGGACCAGGTCGAACTCACGTATGCCAAATATTTGTGTGAATACAATCAACATGTGGAACACCATGGGGTTCAAACCGACATTTTGCAGTCTTTCACGACAGCGGCAGAAATCGCCCATGATGACCGTGTGAACGAAATGTGGAAGATAGTCAAATGCATGAGTCAGATCGTTCCCGAATGTGGTTCCAAGTATGTCAGGAGTTCTGCGGTAAACCAAAACGCAATGATTGCAAATGCCAGAACCTATCTTGAACAGAGGTATATTGTGTTCATGAAAGGTTATGTAAAGAGTCACATGTCCAAAGCAAAAGTTGGCGGTATCCCAGGTACTTATCCACTTGTGCGAAGTTTTGTAAGTGTCTACATCAATCAGTACAATAACCCTGATAAGCTGTTTCATGACAGTGTTCCATTTTGGCCATTAGTATATTATCTAATTCGCTGTGGTGATTTAGAATCCGTTGTACGCGTTTTAGAAAAAAATAATCAGGATCCATTGTTACTAAATGCTTTTTCAAACATAAAAAATAATCATAATTATATTAGCTTAAGCAATCAAGGATTTAATACTTCAATGGCATGGGACTCCAATGATCCATTTAAAAAAGTGATTTATTCTTTAGTCTCTGCTATTGATGTGTCCAGTAAACATTCAGACGTGATCAAGACTGCAGACGATTATCTATGGTTAAAATTATGTCAAGTCAGGAATGATCGAGACAAGCTCACATATCCTGTACTCCAGACGATGATTTATGAAGAGTACAAAGATCAGTACAGTGATGTCCAGCCTATGTCTTATTTCCAATTGCTTTTCTTAACTGGTCAATTCGAATCGGCTATTCAATTTATTTTCCGTCACCCAAAACTTTGTTGTCACGCCATACACATATCTATAGTTTTGAACGAAATAGGTTTACTGTACTTACCCAATGACTTTAATCAGCCAATTTTATCCAAAGACGATAATAAAATAGACAGATTAAATATAGCCAGAATGATGAAAATGTACTGTGCCAAATTTGAAAATCAGGACCTTAAAATGGCCATCAACTATTACTATTGCCTGAGACACACTGAATTCGAAGGTACAACACTTTTCATTTCCTATGTAGCTGATCTTGTAATTGAAACGGATGAATACGACAAAGTATTTGGATATCTGAAGGCGGATGGTAAAAAGCAAAATGGTATTTTGGACTCTTTAATTGCATCAGAAACACTGAAAATGGATATTATTAGAACGACGGCTACACTTGCAGAACAAAAGTGTGATCTCGAGGTGTCAGCTAAATTGTACGAATTGGTGGGTCAGTACGATAAGGTACTTGAACTTGCCAACATTATGTTAAGTCGGGTAATTCAACCAGATATCTTCACTTCATTGGATAAAACTCCTAATACTAAGAACAAAGTGTTTGACTATGCTCAAGTTTTAAGTCAGCGACTGACAGGAGTCAAAGCTAATGTGTCTGAGGAAGCCATATTCACATTTAATATGTTAAAGAGTGTCATTGTATTTTTCGAACAATACAACAATCACAAATACACATTAGCTTTTGATGTGCTTCAGACAATTGGTTTGATACCGTTGGCTATAAACCAGGTAGAAGAACGGCTTGGTTCATTTAAGAAATATAATGAATTGATATTGAGAATTATACCTGGAGTGATGACGGCCACAATGAACATGTTATACTCACAATACAGCGAAATTAAAAAAGAATCAAATAAGTCAGCCAGGGATCCAGAACAAATGCATTCTCAGCTGGAATATATCAGAGAAAAGGCAAAAGCCATTACATCATTCACAGGTCGTGTCCCATTCCAAATCAACTCAGAAGTTATCAACCATTTAGTGCAAACCGAAATTCTATTGTATTAATTTAAATATTGTATTGTAACAATGTGCCTATGATTGGCACTATTATGCCTGATTATATTATTAAGTCAATAATAAAAAAGAATTACATTTGCATTATAAACTATGATTTTTTATTAAATTTAATACACAGTCCACCTCATTTATAAAATATAATTTACTCAGTGCCTCTTTGCCATCAAATATTCTATAAAATTGTTATTTATTTGGTTAATTTTAGAATTGTATTCATATAACATAGGTAGGTATAATTAATCACAGATAAGTGTTCAGGAATCCAATAGAATAACAGATCAAAAATATTTCGTAGCAAAATGATATACTGATTGTCTAATAGATAATAATATATAGTACATTCATACATATATTTACAATCAATCATACTAAAATATAATATAATATACCTACTAAATAAAGAAATAAAAAAATTTGTACTTCATTTCCTTACAAGTGATGAAAAATGTATCAACAAGGCCCAGATTTTTTTTTAAAAAGTCAAAATATAAAGCTTATACAATGCATTAAGTTATATAAAAGAATAGACATTTTATTTTTGTATGAAAAGAATCCAGTGACACCACTTAAAAATTAGAACTCATTATTTAGGTATAATAGTTTAGTTTAAAAGGTCTCAGTATTGTTTTAGGGAGTTGTGAAGGAAATAATAAGACTTTTTTATATGATAAAAAATCAATAGTTATAAAAATAGAACACAAATTTGTTGCAACTTACAAAGAAAAATTGTTTAATTTGGGCATACTTGCATAAAATACACCATATTATAAGATGATTTGTGTTTTACTACCACTAAATAATATTAATTTTTGAATCAGTCCTATTTTGTACACCAATTTTTTAAGCAATTTCATTTTCATAATATAATGTGAAAGTCCCATACATAATATTTTTAATATAATATATTAATATTATATTTGTACATACTATTAACATTGAATAAAATGTATTACAATACTTTATTGTAAGAATGATAGAAGTTCTATTACAGTCAATACATTATAATTTCTAATATAATTATAATATAATTTATACATTACATATTATAACATAAAAAAAAAAAAATATATATATATATTAAGCTGTTTTATCGGTCTATAAATAAATAATAATTAAATGCCTACCATTATTTAGATACTAAGGCAGTGAACTAAAGGCAGTGTAAATGAAAACAATTACTAGTATTTTTTGAAGATAGATTACTAAATATTATTTATAAATCAATTAGTTTGTTGAGAACTTTTAATATTTAGTTTTAATAATTAAATCCCAACTTTAAAATTAAAGAGCTTGAAAAGTTGTTTTACACAAATGTATATTATTTTTAAACTAAAAAGGCATTGTTAAGTTTTGTTATTTTTAAATATGAGTATCATAAATTGCATTAAATAAGCCACAGAATGTCAGAATACAGTATTAAATTATTTTTTTAATAATATTAACAACGTTTTGGCCACAGCATTACTTTATTTTATTCTAAATTGTAAGAAACCTTCAGTCTACAACATAAAGGTGAAAAAGGTCTAATGGATATTTAATATTATACATTTATCAATTGTGTTTATAGTGCAATATTATTTTAATTATAATGAAGTTTTATAATAGACTATAATTTTTAAATCTTAAAACGGTTGAATTTATGATTTACTAGAAATAATTATATTTCATTTGAAAAAAAAGTCAATAATTATTTTAAATTGAATCATTATCATAGATAAAATATAAATGAAAAATAAATAATTAGGTTAAGTATAATCTCAAGAAAAAAAACCCTGTATAAATATTATGTGAATATACCCAAAACTAAAATGTTATGTTTTTAATTCAAACCCAATGTGAAATATATATTAATTATACTTGAGTACATATATTGTAGGCTTAATTATTTATTCCATTGATCATTAAAATAAAAAGTTTATGCATACAAGTCTTTTATATTTAGTGTTAGAAATAAATAAATTAATGTAAGACAACATTGCTTTAACAAAGAAAAAATGAGTAAGTTATTTTCAATTATGTTTATATGGAAAACCAATTACTTCAATGGTACAATTTTAACATTAAATCATATAAATAACTAAACCATTACATACAATTTTAAATGCCTAGATTAATATTTAATGTTTTGTAAATAATTATTAGGATTAACATTTCTAACAGTTGCACTCTTAATATATAAAAATTCTTTAAAATAATAAAAGTAAGTAGCTATACATAATTATGTAGACTGTAAAGATAGTAGCTACAATCTGCAGTTATACACATAATACAGGTTGTTAGTGCTAAATTCTATGATATTGAAACACTAATATATTTTATAGATTGTTTTTAATGAGTGAATGTATGCAAATACTGTTATGCTATATTGCACATTATAACACATAACCAAAGAATACTGTACTCATAAACAGATTAAATACAAATATTAAAAAGCCTATATTCATTTGAATGGTATATCATTTAATATAACAATTGTTATAATTTATTATATGTAAATAAAAATTACTCCAATTATTAAAAATATGAACAATATTTATTATTTAATCAATGTACAGTGGAACAATAACCCTGTTTTGGTAGCTACAGTACTAAATGTTCATAAAACAGCAGTTATAAGAAAATTTTAAAATATATCTTATCCACAAAACCCCCCAAAAATGTATTAAAATTAGTTTATTTTCATTTGTTTAATAATTGTACATCAATCTCGTTTTAAAGTAATATTTATTGTAATCAAGTATAACTTTAAAATAAATTAAAAACACAAAACTACGAACAGTAAATAATTCAGTATTACATGATAACATCCAAATTATACATGAATGAGTGAGGAAAAAAATTGATATAAAACTTTATATATTTTAATATATATTATCTATAAATCATTTAAAAATATCTCATTTACCATTAATTGTTTGATTATACTTGGTTTTAAAACAATAATAAATACATACGAATACTAATGAAGTATTACAATTATGACAAAAAATACTATACAAATATTATACCTAATATAGTACATAACATCTAATATTCTATTGACTTAAATATATAATATGATGTTTATAATTTATAAGCAATAATAACATATTTTAAGAATTCCTTTTTATTGTATGGAACAATTATTTTAAAGCATTTTTGGTGTAACTAGTATGAAAATGATTTAACAATTTTAATTATAAGACCAAATCCTTAGATTTTTTTATCCACTGTACAAAGATTAAAAATAATAAAACCAAACTTTATGATCACAAAAATAAGAACATCTTATAGTTCTCTTTGTATCTTAACTTACAGAATATATATGACAGTAGTGAATAACTCATTTTAAACATATTGGGAAATTTGTTTAATTTTATAACAATTTTTGTCAAAATTATCACAACAATAATTACCTATTTACTTCCGTCTTACAGATTCAGACACATTGGTCGGCAATTTTTCAGGAACTGGTTTTTTCTTATCAGTCAATATAGGGAAAGTCCTACGTCGCACTGTGAGAGTTGCAGATATTTTATGATCTTCACCGTTCAAAGATGTACTATTACGTTTTTCTACTGGTTTTTCTGGCTTATCAGTTCGCACAGCAGATTGAGATCTAGTTGTAGACCCTCCCTTTTTGTCACTTTTTTTGTCAAGTTTCTTTTCTTCAATAATGTTTGCATTCTTAGTGGCCGGAGGATTTTGTCTTGTAGAATTTCCTCCTTTGCGACCATTTTGCTGTTTAATTACTTTCCCTTTTAATTTATCTTGGAGCTTCAATGGGTAAAATGATCCAGCAGGCTTACGTCTAGTACCAATATCCGACTGTAATGGACTTTGTACCAAACATCTAATTTCAGTACGATCTTCTGCCTTTTTAGCACCTTCCTCACGCCAATATTTTCGCTGTGCTTCAAAAGATTCATATAATACATTACTAGCTTCTGAATCAATCGCTAAAATATCTTGTAATTTTTGTATGGTTGTATAGAAGGTTACTGGACTTATTAGACGTAAATCACACAAGTTACACAGATGTAACATAAAATTCCTATATAAATTATTCCTAAGGATATATCTACCCTTAGCTTCAACAAACATGCTTAAAGCTAATGATATTTGACAGTCACCAACAAATCTGAAAGTAAATTTTGTAAAGTTAAGACATTTAATTAACAATAAATGTGTATAAATTTAATAAATATAATAATATATTGTTTGTATTCACCCATACCCCTCTCTCATAACATGCAAATTCCACATTTTCATGAGCTCTTTTTCGCCATCATTAACATCAGTAAATTCATCAATCATCATTGCAGTCTTTTTCCTCAACCATATAGGATCACTTTCATCTTCACTATCTACATCCATTTCTCGTGGATAAATAGGAAGACATGTTGATGTATGATGATATAATCTGAAAGTTAAAATTAGTTATTGTATAAAATTAGCTATCATCATTGACTATAAATCCTATAGATTGAGCGACTTCTGTACAAAATCCGTTGCTAGTAAATTTATCACAACAGATTTTGTACAGCAGAGAGCAATTTATAGATAACCAATGTTATTCTATATAATAAATTTAAATAATTTTAAAAAAATTACGCAAACTTATTATATTAGGTATATAGTTTTAAAATGAATCTAGGGAAAAAAATAAGCAAATGTTTACTCCTTCATTCATATCCAAAATACATAATACAAATTATAAATGGTTTGCATTGATACAAAAGCCATAAGGATTTATTAACATAATAACTGATTGATGTTGGTATTGGTGCTCTAATGAGTCAATAGTATGGTAAGTACATGACAATTAACATGTTAAATGTAAGATGTAACAGTAACCCTTTTAAATAGTCTAATCAAGTTAAAAACTGTACTCGGCAGCACAACAGTGGCAATTCTACATGGCAAGCATAATGGGTAAAGGTAGTTGACTTGGTAGTTACAGGGGCTGATAAACGAAAAAAATATTACCGGAAAATTACATAATGGGGCGGCATTAATTATTCTTCAAATAGTATAGGTAATGGGTCAGAGATGTCAAACCAAAAAGTACCGTATTAACTAAGCTCGACATTTTTTACACTGATAAGTTGAGTATTATTAACTGTACATAAATAATTACATTACAAGGAAAATAATATGCAAATACTAATTTAATTTTAAATTCTTTTATTTTTTAATTATTCGCAAAAAGAAAAATTATTAAAATTACAAAAGTAACATTTTTTGAAGTGTTATACTTTATGTTGCCACAATATTTATAATATCCTCATCTTCAAAAATGNNTAATATATCCTTTTCTAAGGCCATAAGCATGAAACATTCTAAATGCTCTTGTGTTATTGAATTTCTTAAAGAATTTTTTTATATTTGTAATTTCAAAAATTAATTTTTGCAAGAAATTTGCGTAACTGACAGAGTTAACATTTATTTGTAACATAAAAATAACCCAGGATAGGCTCTACTAAATAAATTATAACAAACTGTTAACTTGTAGCAAGAATTAATACAACTGCTTTCATCATGATTCTCGTCGCAGCTATAAGAATCATCTTTTATTTCATTTGTAAACTCAGAATAATATGTCTGAATATATTTATTTAAATTTTGCCATTTAGAACAAAAATCTTTTATTCAACTTGAAGATCATTTAATGTTAATGTAGTCAAAAAAGATGAAATTATTTTGAATACTAGTTTTAAAACAGTTGGAGGTAAATTGTCTGAATGACCTTGGAAATTTTAAGAATCAAGACACTAAAAGTCTGCACATAATGTTCCGTGATCTGCATACTTTTTTTCAAAACTAGGTATTAGTAATTGGATTGATTATAATATTGAAGGAATTTATATCAAAAAACAATAATGGATCAGTCACAGGATTATCCACTGCCTCATAGGGAAATATATATATATATATTTGTAATCCGTATAGATGGTAAATTTATATAATATATGAAG
>PVMI01013070.1:0-10333 GCA_008528875.1 Aulacorthum solani
AAAAAAAAAAAATGTAGCTAACAAAATATAGATGTGGGTGCTCATTTCCCAGGTGCATAATTCTGTCTATAGGATGGATATTATCCATGTTACAAGGAGTATTAAAATATTGTAATTTAAAACTTCTCAAATCAAGCTTATTAATTAAAATTAAAAAATAACAACTTACAAACAAAATAACTGTTATGGTAATATGTTATTATTATTGATTTTAAGTTTAATAATAGGTCAACACTTCAAATTATCAAATGATTGCAAGGAGTCTACTACAGATTTTCACGGAAATCATCTATAGGTTGTCAAATAAAGCTCGGTTTTAATACACTTATCTACATCGATTGTGTATTTAATTATTCTGCATCAGATAATCACTATTTGTAGCTGGCATAATATAAAAATGACATCCTTTAATACTATGTTATAATGTATTAATACCATAATATAATGTAATAATCGAATACGATAGTATTGTTTTTAACAATTGTCTGTAAATTCTTTACGTTTCTATACAATTAATTATTGATTTTAAGATGGTGAGTGTTTTCTAGTGAAATACTTTACCAAATAAATCTGAACGAAAATAATGTGCGCCTATAAGTAACATTATCATATTATTATAATTTATCGTTACCTACAAGTTTTGCCGTACAGGTACCTCGACTAGTAGTAAAATCGAAATATTCTTTTCTAGACCGATTGTGTAATCTATTAAGTGGTTGGACGCGCACGAATGTTTGATGCATAATATTACTGGAAAAATCTATACATACTTGTAATCTTAACACGGATATTCTTTTAACGAATAGAACATGCGTGACAAAAATCCCATAATATCGCACCAAAGATAACTTGTGAGTTATCTTAAAATTTAATTTCCTAAAAGTCCGAGGGTGGTTGAATCGAGCAATGACCGTTGTTAATAACAAGCGTAATGGCGTAATCGTGTTGGATCATAAAAATATTATACTGAGTGATTTTTTCATCAAAGAACATTCATTATTTTAAAAACTATCGGATTCTGAAAATATTTTTTACAACATTTGATGGTTATCATGTTTAAGTTTTTAGTCTTTTGAATGACGGAATACATTTTTATTTTTTATTCCGAGGCAGAATAATTTTCGGAGTACTTTGATGTATAAAAATTGAATTTTACATGAGTATTTTATGTGTTATAAGTACTTATATTAAAGCTGGTCGAACGGAGTGAAGTGACAAACATTGGTACCTTACCAAAATGTTGGTCCATCACACCGCTCATCGAAGATATGAATTATTATAACTGATTAAATACTAGTCCGAAATTATTGTGTTGCATGGAAATACTTAAAAAAATATTTTGCTAAAGAATTTGAAACTTACAATGTAGGTAGCCTCGAAAAGAGTAAAAATTTAAGGACAATTACAATAAAAAATTGTAAAAATATAATTTTTTTAACGACTTAAAAAAAAAAAATATTCTCAAAATCTGATAAAAGAATCACGTACTTAGGTATGGGCAAACAATATGAGTGCAAACATAATCATTAAATTACATCATCGCTCCATTGAATGCGATCGGCGAGGTGTGAACAATAATTGACGGACCAGGTCTACAGCGAAAAGATTATTATCATTATTATTATGTATACTTCGGGGATTGAATGCGCAACAAGTACACCTACCTAAGCTCTCGTTCGTCTAAATAATTTTTACTATTATTATTACTCTCCGTCGTTCGGACGTCCGCCGATGAGGTGGTGTGCGGGGTAAACGACTACATAATATATGTAATAACATTATTATGTATAATATGATGATACAGTAGGTATATATATGCACGTGGAACAGCTGTGGAAAACACAAAAACACACACACACACACACACACACACACATACACACACACCCCACCTACATACACCCGAGCGAGTGCGTCGTACTGCTGCAGTGTAAGTTTCTCGCGTATAATATAATATGATTTATTCACGTCTCGGAGAGTGTAACAAACGATGTCGCGTGTTCGTTTCTCGGTGTAATATTCGTTTTGTAAAATCGTAACACGCGCGTGCAGCCCGCTAGCCGCCCGCGCCCCCGCAGGAAACGGCTGTCGGAAATAACATGCGAGCTATGCGTTGTTCGGCCGTTGTTCCGTTCTAGCCCTCCGCCGCCGTGTACGTTATAATAATATATTATATTATAATAATATTATTGTGATGTATAAACACGCCTCGTTGGTGCGGCGCGCGGATGACGGTAAAAAATGCACCACCACGAGAGTTTCGTCTCGTTCCGATTTCTTTTTTTCCCTTTTTTCACTTACGCGTCCACGCGCTTTCGGCGAGGAAAATAAATAAAACCAACTAAGAATTTTTTCATCCCCCGGCCAGCCCGCCGCCTGTCTCGCCCGTACTTTAAGGTAGTTCCGAAACTCAAATGTGAGACACACGCGTAACACAGCAAATATACAGTATATCATTATTCTTTACTGTTGATTTATCAAGTTATTCATTCTGTGGAATAAAAAAAAAAAAAAAAATGAATATCAAAACCAATAAACTTTATTTTATTCACAAGAGTTCAATAAAATTCGTTGAATTTTTTCTTATACTAATGATTATATTACGTTTACTGCCTTGCACTAACACGTATTTGATATCACTTACTTTTAGATACCTAGTTCAAATATCTTAATTTTTTTGGAGTTAAAAAAAACTTTAAGTACAAAATGTATTGTCATATTGGTCATGTAAAAATAATACATTTTATATTGTACTTGTATCATGATACTATGACGCATAATGTTTAAAAATGTACAAGTATAATAAAAAAATAACTGCTATATTAAATTCAATTTTTTATATCTTCAGTCAGAATTTTTGGTTGAATGCCTATTTTGTGTAAATTAACTCATCGGTACTAACCATGATTCAAAAGCACTTTGGTCTGACTCTGACAGTGATATTACCTCTATTTGTAAGCCTCACATACGGTTGGTCATTTGGGTTATTTCATATTTGGTATGCTAATTTTTGGGTATATTCCAATATTCAGGTTTAGCCTCTTAAAACCAGTCCCTAATTTAAAAAATGCTTTGATCGGTATTGTTAAAAAATAAAGAGAAAATGTACAGTGACTAAAAAGAATGAATATCATATTTTATTTTAATTTTTTTACTTATCATATGCTATAAAGTTTAATAATTAAAATAAATGAGACCAATAATAATAATAATTATACTAACAATTCTAATATCAAGAGACATTTTAAAATTTAAAATTATAAACAAAATATGTTCTTATTCAATTTAGTGGTTTCTATAATTTTTTCATAACAGTTTAGGTATATGTATAGCTTGATATTATACTACTACGATAAACTGGAGTTCATAAATTACATTATGCTAAATTACTAACACTTTAAATATATTTAATTTAATTTAAAAATGAAAAAATGTTTTCAATAAAAACTTATAACTTACAGGTTTATGATGTGTTTTCAATTCTAATAACGTGACATTTGTTACCTATATAGTATATATATATTGGTTATACAATAATGTGTGAACATTACGCAACACATTATTGTTACTAAGTTTAATAAAAGTCGAACATTTTTTTGTAATTAATTATTTGTTATAGCTTAGAGCAATGAAAAACTTTTTTTTAGGTATTACTTCGTTAAATAAAAAAATCATGAAATGCTTAGTTTTTTCATAAGTTAAAGAGGTACCAAACCTTTCAGATGAGCAGTTGTCAGTAATAATTTGTGCAAACAGTCTGAAATAACTGGGCTCTTATTTTTTTTATAGTGCGATCTAACATTCTAACGACTTTTGGTTTTATTAGATTTGAGAGGAAACAAAAATGTTGGAAGCTTTGTCCAATCATTGAGAAGACTGGTGTGAAGGGTGTTCCCAAGCAACAGTGATAGCCTCTCTACTTTATTATTATCAAAAGAGAATAAGTTACACGATTTTTTTAAGAGAGCATTTTATTTTATGTATGTAATTTTCAAAGTAATATTTTAAGTGATAGTTGTAAGAATACTGTTTTTATACATATTTTTTTTTTGTAAAAATACTGAAAGATTTTTTTGTGATAACACCTGTTGAGTTATAAACATTAGTTAAGGTAATTAATAAAATATTTACTGTCTGTGATATCATTAATATTTTTGTAAGTATAAAATGAGGTTCTTGAGAATACATTTATAGCGTTATAATACAACAGTCACAATTCCTTTCTAGATAGTTTGACAGATAATCAAGGTGTATTGATTTTTTTAGACCATATTCTGAAAACTAAATAAATGTTAACACGAATTATGACGACTATACATAACGATTTATGAACGTGGATGCCTCTGAAAATTGAATACAAAAGAAGTAAGTGGGTAAATGCATTGATGTTTTCATTTTTAATAAATTAATAAGAAATAAATGTATACATGTTTACATGTACACTTGTTACTTTGTAATCAGAAATATGTTTTTAATAGAATTTTGTAGATTTTATAAATCTATTCCTTCATATATTTTAATATTGATTTAATTTTTTTACATAATTTAATTTAGTTATATTAAATTTAGTACTATTTTAAGAATCATTTTTTCGTTTTAACGTTATTGGGAATTATTTCGTATGGTTGTTTTTATTTTTTGTTAAATATAGTGAAAATCAGTAAAATGATGTTTCATATATTTGAAAACAAAGTTAAATTAATGTATGTCATATTATAGGCACCTACTTACTATTTGATAATGCGTGTTGATGAGTTAAGTATAATGTTTGAAAATATATTAGAAGTTTATTTTTATTTTCATAGTTATCTTCAGGTAATTATAAAAATATAATAACAATGTTCTTGAATTCTAGATACTAGAAATAAAAAAATAAAAAAATGTCCATTCAAAATGTCTTGAAAATATTTTAAGTTTTGTTAATTTAAAATTATCTATAACTCGAATTTATATTTATTTTATATTAATTCTATATCTGTTATGTTTTGCTTATTTTTGTGGGTAAAAAATTGTAATATCTTTAATTACCTATTTTTTAATCTTTAATAGTCTTTGATGTCCCAAAGTAAATAGAACTGTGGTTAATAATATATATGTATGTCTAAACAAATGTAGTTCATTGTAATATTAAATTGTATTTATTAAATTATATATGAGTTTTAGGGGTTCAACAAGATTGAAACATTTTTAAGTTTTTACCAGCAAAACGCAACATGAATATGTAAAAAAAAGTGTATGCATGTAAATAAAACTGTAAACATACTATACATTTTTTTTATATGCTTATAACTTATAAGTACATCATTTAAATTAAGATTTGTATACCTCCATTTATAATATGACATTAGTACACACTAGTGCACTACACATAATACATCAGGAGATACATAATTATAACAGTATGGATATAACAGTATTTCGTAGAAGTGAGAGAGTAAGGCAAAATAACTGTTCATAAATTATTAGGTAACTCAGAATTGTCTACAGATCAACGTAAAGTTATAGAATCTGTGCCTTTTTAAATAAAATAGTTTAGATAATGTTGTGTAGTAACAAACTAAATTAAAAAAATTATTATAATTCACTTTTTTTATGTATGTTAACATCATTGATATGGAAGTATTATGGTCAATAAATAATATATAGTCCTTAAAAATGTGTCTTACAATTAATAATGTACAATTTACAAAATGTAATATTAGTAGTATAATATAATATAATATAATATAATATAGTAATATTAATATACCTAATTATAATTTTCGAATCATCATAGATACCATGTCTTATAAACCTATTATCATGGATCTATTATATTTAGGTACACAGTTTAAGACTCTAGTTATATTACGTGCTGGTCATTTAGAATATCATTCAAGAGAATACAAAATATAGACACAAGTAAACAACTTAAACTCTACTCATTTGAACTTTGGTTTAGATATACCAACATTTAAATAAAAGAGATTTACTGAAGGATTTATCGAAAAACAGTTTGAACATAATTTGAAAAAAAAGTTAAAATGGATGATTATTTTTCTATAAATTATCACTTAAGATATTATAGTCATTCCTGGAAAAAAATTTCTACAAATCTAAAATGCGTTTTAAATAATATTTCTGTAATTACTTACGAAAAACTAACAGCGAATTACCTTGTTATATTTTTAGAGAGGTATCCGAGGTACACAGTTTAAGACTCTAGTTATAGGACGTGCTGGTCACTGAGAATATCATCCAAGAGAATAAAAAATATATTTATGATTTAATTACATTTTTCAATAATTTACCTGTTAATTATTATAATAGTGCTTAATTTTCAAAGTTCAATTCTTCAATCATCATTGATAGGTAGTAGCTTGTCTTTTTGGCATTAACTTTAACGTCTTTATTATAGACATCTTGAAAGCCCCCTTAGGGTTTATAATTTCATTTTTGACGTTACAATTTGTTCTTGGGAAATAAAGTTTTCACGCGTGGTGATGCTTAAGCCACTAGAATGAGCCTGAGGCTGTTGTACGTTTGAATGGTAAAAATTCGAATTGGGATGAAAAAATATTTGCTTAGGACCTATAGAAAAACATATCCGTTGAGCATAGTGAATTGAATCGTACAGTTACTATGTATAGTCATATATTTTGTTATACACTTTAAACAGAAACATGAAAATAACATCTATTGGGATTTGGGACTGAGTAGTTTAGTTATAAAAATAAAAATAGATTTTTGAAAAATTTTTCTTATGCAGCCTAAATATTATGAAACCATTGACCAAACAACAGGTATTCGTTCATTATTCAAATATTGTAGATCAAGGTGGTCCAACCTTTTGTAGTTGGCGGGCCAATTTACACTTTCATAAAAACACCGGGGGCCGCCAGATGAAAAAATTATATTATCACTTATTTATATTTTATTTTATATAATACACAAATTATTAATTATTATTAAAAAATTACAATAATACATTACAAAAAAAAAACTATTAATATGATGATTGTTTTTCAGTAGCCATTTTATCTATTTATTTAGTTGGAGGGGCAAAAAAAAAGCTTAGCGAGCCCCACCACCCTGTTGTAGATTATGAAAAAACATATTGTTATTCTATGGATACTGCAGCATGCTTAGTTATAATAGCATGTTTGATTCACTTGCTTCAGTGTAACATAGTGTCATATAATTATTTTGAATTTAAAAGTGAATGACGAATAACTTAACTAAAAAAAAAAAAAATGAAACTGGAACTCATATTACTGAATTCTTTATGCTGTTATTTACATTTTAAGGTCTTAAAAAAAAAGTTGAAAAACTATACATTTAAATTAATTCTCATTATTATAACATCATGTAAAATATACATTAACAAAAATATGAATGATGTTTATTTGATTTTGTTAATCACTCCGCTTAGATTATAGCAACTATAAATTATGTCAGAAATACTGTATTTATTTAAATTTCGTGCACATCGTTAACAAATTAAACAATAAAACAAATTAATTTGATGATAACGCATGTTAAATATTTTAATATTATATTAATTTTAATTAATATTTTATTTTTTAACAGTTTAACCGAGTAAATGATTATTCACTTTACCCGTGTTAAAAAAAAAAAACAAAATAATTATTATTGTTGACGTATTCAAATAAGATAATTTTAATTTTTTAATATATAGTATTATACTATTATGTAATTTGTGTATACATTTATATGTTTATATTAGCCGGGTTCTTTTCTTATGCATTTTTATTTATACATCTATTCATCTAGTCAGGAGTTTCAGAAACTATAAACAATAATTAATTATTATTCAGAACACGGTACTAACAATAAAATGGAAATCAAAACTGTCAGCCAGAATGGCCAAATGTCGTGGGGCAATAAAACAGATGCCATCATTCTGAGTGGGTGTGACTGTTTCTTTTATTTTTATTTTATAGTTTAACTCGCTTTATAGGCTGACGATGATGTCCACAATAGTAAAACCACGACGACCGAACCTAAACAAGATTGCAAAATTTAGGAGATTTTCATTTTCTTTTGTTTTTGAGTTTCAGAAAGATAAAAGTACATATGTACTTATTTATTTATATTAAATTCAATTTATGTTGTGAAATTAATTATTATCCAATAACGCAATGTATTTTGTTAACAATTTGTCATTAATTTTGTTTTTGTATTTCTACTCGTTAGGTATATTTTGGTGTTATAGATAGTATAGATATTACTTATTTATAACTTAATCTATGTCATATGGATGCAATTTTTAAATGTGGGGTGCCAAAAAAATGCGCTTGTGAATAACGCAACAAAAGTTTTAAGAAGTACTACGTCATCTTTTATTTATATGGAGAGAAAAATACACTCAATAATTGAGAGAGATACATACAACGACACTGCAGTGACTGTCTTCGGGAGTTCGACCACCAGGTGATAGACTCTTTTGTTGATTGACTGAAACCCTATTAGGGCCTAGAGAGCTCTTCTGTTCGAGAATCCTGCTATCGTAGATTATTATTTTGTTAGATTATTTTTTTGATAGACTTGAAGAGTTCGAAGGTTTGAGGAGAAATGACTCTTTTGGCATTACATTATTTGTGTGATGGCAACCTGGTGAGCCACTAGTAGCAGGCGTTTACATATGACGAATTATTTCAATTTTAATTTTGTAATTACAGTTATTATACTTGAGACTAATTGAAGGGATTTCATTTTTGGTTGGTGTCAGTTTAGAGTTTGTCAAGCACTGACCGTCCTACAGGTTTCGGATGTGGTTGTAATTAGTCAAAGAGTTACACTAAAACAGTATTTTTTTGTTTTTGATTATACTGATAGTCGAATGGTGGTAATTTGTGTATAAATGTTAATGGTTTTATTTGAGGAAAACCACTAAGAGGTGTGAATGGTGTGGCTATAGCTTAATATAATGCATAAAAAAATAAAATACTATGTAGTACCTTCTTCGCTCATAAAGAAAATACCTATGTTTTGTATAATATACATTCGCCATACACTTATATAGGTATATTCTTCCACGATTGTATATTATACAATTTTAATAAATTGGCGCATATCGTTATTTAAAATACATTTAGTACATTTATATAGCTGTAACGTATAATATGGTATGGCAAATAAATTACTCATCCAAACGGGTTAAACGTACCTCGTTATAGCGATAGCAAAGAAAACTTAAGTATACATTTAAATAGGTATTTATGTGCATACATAATATATTATATGGGTCCGAAATTGTCCACCTTGCAAGTTGACGATCCAAAACAGTTTATGTTAAGTTAGATTGAGGGGTTGAATGTGATTATTGGCACCCGTTTTGGATGTACATATTATATAGATAATATGGTAATTTTTTTTCCTTTTCTCGTATGATTAATGCAAACGATTTTTAACGAGTTGCTGTGTCACGTTTAAGTGTATATGTACCTATACGTGTGTATAATACTGTTGGACAAAGTGCAGAGCCAGAGCCAAACGTGTACTGCAAGACCTTCAGGAGTGGGGGTGTACCACGACTCCCCCCCCCAAAAAAACATTAACCCGTAAAGGGTCACTGGTGTGGGATTTAAAAAAAAGTTTGACATGCGTTCCCACGGGTTTTGTCAACCGTCGATTATATATTAGCGTGTATACATTTGAACGATATCGAATTTATCGAATGAAACGGAAGGAATAATCGACTCCATTTTACAAACAATTAAATAAAGTAATGCAAATTATTTTATATTTGAAACATAGCTTAAAGCATCTCACAAGTTGTATACCAATAGATATAATATGCATATGTATAGTCAGGTGTATAATATATTAAAGTTTTTATAATAAAATTTGAGTATATTATATTAAATAAGGGCTTGATCTAATAATGCAATAAATGTTTTTTTTGTGGAACCCTTGGCAACATATTCCATTTTTCTGGGGTGGTACGGTAGGGGGTTATTTTTGTACATTTTTAGTAGCTGTTTGAGTTGGTATTATTCTAACACATGATATTGTAAATGCGTGCCATGTTTCGTCTCTACAAACCTGGGTGGTCAGTGGTCACCCATCCGGGAGCTAGTGACGCCAGACCCAGAATAGTTTCAGCAATCTTACGTGATTGCGGTCAGCCACTGTTCTACACCAGTGGTTCTCAACGTTTTTTCATTCACGTACCCCTTACTACCCACCACTATTTAACGTACCAAAATATCAATTTTGAATATAAATAATGGAAAATAATAATGATAATAATAATGTTTAAGGAAAATTTGGCTTATCTGTAAAACAGCGATATAACGAGTCCCTACAATTGTCTAAAAATAATCTACAA
>PVMI01013075.1:0-11427 GCA_008528875.1 Aulacorthum solani
GTAGGATATTATAATCTATAATGCAATTAAATACAGATTATAGATGGAATATTTCATATCACATTTATTTGTATAGGTACTTGATATTTCTTATGGTGAGCCCATGGCTTTATTAAATTATGATTTTAAACTGTAAACGTACATTTTTAATAAGTAAGTACAATTTTTTTTCGTAATCTGCAGAATGAGAATGTTTTTAGAAAAGTTGGATGCATGATAATGAATTATTGGACAGTTAAAATTTTTGTAGCTTGTTTAAATACGCATTTGAACATTAGGTGAATTACAGTTGATGTGCACACAAAATACGTCGCTACTCTATATCTTACCAATTCGTTTATTATTTATATTAACCATACACTTCAAACATGTAAGTTCTTTCAAATAAATTAAAATATCGGTTTGGTATTGTATAAGATTACCTACTTCTACTGTAAAAGTGTACGTGATATATTATTTGCATAGAAAATCAGATTTGCAATAAATTTCGTAAAATGAAATTATTGTAATTTTAATTACATATTAATACAAAGGATATCGATAATATTATAATAACAATAAAACATTTTTTACGGGTTGGTTGAGGAACACTTATATGTGGGACGATTATTCGTCATCAAAATCCCAGGTGGTTACTTATCAGGGAACTTACTATCGACGCCAGCCGATGCTTGAACCCAGAACACGTTAGTGGCCAATCACCGAGCCAAACAGTTCCGAATTTAATCAAATATTATTAAGTGGTTCAATCATATTATTAATCATAAATTATAACAGTATGATCAACCTTGTCTAATTCATGCATATCGCTCTGGTGCGACGATTGTACGACTAGGGTTACACTTATGAAACATTTCCGTAGTTGAAGCTGTGTTGTAATACAAGAATATATTATGCAATTAGTATAGTGTTTATGAGGCTTTGATCTTTGGTGATTCTTATTGAATTATAACAGATACTATAATAGTATTATATTAGAATCATATTGCAATATCGTAAATATTATATGAAAGCGTAACCTATACAATATTATTGAAAACAAGTAATACAATATTTGAAAATGTATAATTACACTACCTTCATTAAGACATTGTCTACCATATGCTCAACAGTTTGCTATTAAACGTATTTAAAGTGAACAATTATGAAACTTGTATTCAAGTAGAATGTCTGTGCATATAACCCGCAGTATCATGTTTCTTAAATGTAAAACTCTTCTGCAGATGTTCAAATAATGTTCAATACATGTGTTTCTCTTAATAGTTGGTACTTGGTCTAGATTCTTTGACAAATATATTAAAATTTCATTTAATTTGCGTGATTAGAAAATTGTAGGTTTTATTCATTATGCTCAATCAAAATTATTTTCATTAGTTTTAATACTTTGTGTTTGTATTGGATACTTTCTATTGTAAAATGTATTAATATAACTACCTATATTTACTTGAAGATTAGAACATAAGTTGTTGTACACAACATATTTTATATTTATGAGGACTGTAATATTTTATTATTCATTTACTATGCTACTCACTGTGAACGTGACCAAGGTATTGTTATATGTCATACCTTTACCGCAATATCATAATATCTTCATTTACAACTTAAAAAATAAACTGTGTTCCGTGAGAAAAAAAACAAGAGGCTGATAGAAATGAGGTATAGTAATAAAATGTTTAAAACTACGACAAGAATAACTTTGTACTTAAATAGATTTATTCGAGTATTTCAAAATGTAAATTAATGTAAATTACATAATATTGTTTTTACATGAATGGAGTATAAGAACATCGATAAAATCAATTACTAATGCTTGACAGTGTTAATACAGTTTAAACGTCCTGCAAGGCTTTGTCTAATGTAAATGTGTTTCTTAAGAGGATAACATTTATAGTCCCCATTTGTAAAACGGAAAATATAAAATTGACCTTTCAATACATCATTTCCTTTACAGTGAATTTTTTGTGAAAGCATTAAACTTCAAATGTTTTGGGAACTAATCACATGATAAATACAAAATACATGATTGTATGCCAATTTCGTTTTCAATATTATAGTTTTAAAACTGAGATAATAATTAATGTTTTAAATAGTTGTCTACTACTAATTATAAATATAATAGGTATTACATTTTTGGGATATTATTTTGAGACACAATTAAAGTGGCGAAAGTAGATAAGCATTACATGGTACACATTTGTTCCGTATTTTGAATAAACAAATAAATAGTTTTTTTTAAGTTTTATCCTGATATGCAATTAGATGGAAAAATAGTCTAGAAGTAGTTGGTAATGTATGGTGGAAAAAAAAGTAAGTTCTTCAGTAAAATACAATAGTATCCTCGAAATTTCACTTGAAATTATAAAATGTAATAGTAATAATGTATATGTGTTTTTAGTCAAGCGGTATAATTCTAAGCTAAGAAGTTTAATATGTCAGTTGTACATCGATACATAGCTAATATAATGTACAATATAATAATTATATTATAAATGTGTATGTTTTATACTGTTAGATACTTCTATTAAACTATATTATTAGTTATTCTATGTAACACGGTCATTTATAATAATATATATCATAATGAACGATAATAATTACATTTTATACCCAATAAAAGACTTTATCAATATTATATAATTTTATCAATTTATTATAACCCAATGCTTACCTTACCACATCTAGTTTTAAGTTAAAATGTGAATATGAGGCTATTTTAAAATTTTTTCATCTAGTTTTTCAATTTTATAGTGTCAAAATTGATCCCAAACAATTATGTACTTAGGAGATTTGGGGATAACCGATCACTGCGAGTGGCACTTTTAATTTTTAATCAAGTATCTAAGTTAATCTAAGTATGATAATTGGAATGAAAAAATCTAAATTTTAAAAACTTCAAGACTTTTTCATAAATAAGAATATAATAATAATATAATTCAGTAATAATAAGTAGGTGGGCAATTAAGTTATATTTATTAAGATACTAATGAGATAGATCATATATCAAGACCAAGTGGTATAATGATTTTAACCCAGAAAAATCAATTTTTTTTTTTTATTTATTTTTTTTTTTACAAGAGCTAGAAATTTGGTCGTTATAACTTATTAAAAAAAGGTTTTCAAAAAAAAAAAACGAGATGTGAAATTCAAAATCGAATTAACTTTTTAATTGTTAAAAAATAGACAATTTCAGATGGATTTTTCTTTAGCAACTCAGATCTCTGTAACTAGAGAACGGATTTTGTTGTTTACGCTCTTGTTAGAATCAAATTAGCTTGGAGTCCAGTGAAAAGTTGCAGACCTTTATCTTTAATACTTCATTCACTACAACAGACCTTTAAAGTTGGACATCATGAACATACACAATCCCACATATACACATATATACACGCGTGTAGATAAGAACTAAGTACCAAAGTCAAAAATTCGTTTAAAATTTTAAGAAGGCTAGTAAGTAAGAAATACGAGGTGAGTTCCACAAGAATAATAGAAGTGTATAAAAGTAAAGAAATGTTAACATTTTAGAGACAGACCACTAAAATTTGGTATACTTAAATAAAAAATAGGTTATGGTTCAGATATTTTTTCATTTAGGGCATTGTCTTAAGTACACATTGTTTTGATCCTATTGTAATAAAATATGTATAGTATACAGTTGTTAATAATTCTACAAAAATTTAAAATCAAGAAAGTGTACACGGCGAATTGGCGACACCAACTTGTGCCAGTGTATATAACGTTTATACAGAAAAATGAAATAAATATGTTCATCGAACTTGATTATCTGTTTTTCCCTAAGTAATCCTATAACTAATGAAGTAAATTCTTACATATATATAATATATTCAACCCTACAATTAGGTGGAAATAGTAATCTTTAATAGTATCATGCAAATGAACGTGCACCTAATCATACATTTGTTGTCATTTAAATTGAGATGAATATATTATATTCTAACAATCATCAATTTTTTATTTTTACAGTCAAAAATATAGATTTTACTTGAGTTACTTCAAGTACTAACTTTAGTATTCCATCGTCATTTATTATGCAAAAAATTGGTTTCCGTAGTATCATTGCAATAATAATGTGTACTCTACTTAACATTAAACTATGGATACCTATTATAAGACAGATTATACAATTGAGTTCTCTTAAATTAAATGCTAATTTATAGTAAATAGTAATCATTATTAAAAGCTTTTATATTTAACCTTATGTTTTAATCTACATTTATTATAATAATCATAAATAAGTGTGTGTCAGTTGGACGACAACTATAGCCCACACCTTCCAAGCAATATAGGTCACGCTACTAATCCAGGAATAGTTATAATATAAACATTTCACAATAATGATAATAATAATAACATAAGTTCAAAGTGCAAATACCATTTACTGACTACATTACGTGGGAATTCAATGCATGTAATCATAGGACGTGTGTACAAAAACGATACTATAATCAACTCCCTAGAAAAGTTCAATATAATGTACCTCTTATAGAATTAACATTATTTTAAAAAGTTTATAAGAACAATGTAATTACCTATCTATATGTAAAACTTTTAGGCTATTTACCTCAGTTTTCAAAGCCTTATCCAATAATAATAATAATAATAATAATAATTAAATTATAATAATAGGTGTAGCAATAATATTACATATTATTTGGATCGTTTTATTATATAAACAAATTATAGTAGGAACTATATCACCAAAGTAAATACAATGAAATAAAAGATTAAAAAACATATAGGAATTCCCTACAGGATTGCTATGATTGTTTATGGTAGGGAAAGGATACTAATAATATATTTATGTACAGTCGTACATAATAAAGATTATCTGGGTTTGCCAGTTACCAGATAAGAAGAGTTGAGTAAAAATGTAGCATTACCACAGACTATATTATGAAACCAGATGGTGCACTCTCTATTTGGCCCATATAATTCTCAAACACGTAAAAAAAACCCCACCTCAAATGAATGTAACCAAGAATAGGGAAAATAGTATTTATGAGAAATTATTGATTATTTACTACGCATCAGTGATGTTTATAACTCACGCTAAATCCATCACCATTGTCATATTATTTGGTATAATAATATTATAGCAATTATGTTGTACAATCATTTATTCCTCATATGTGATCCTAATGCACGGAGGTGGGTTCGAGTTATCAGTAAATTCAGAAGTGCACCATCTGGTTTTACATAATCTGTGGGTATTACGGACTAAGGTCGTGTACAAAATATGTAGGGTACCGAGTAAGAGCCTTGTAAAAATTTAGGTATTACGCCGGGTACTAAGTAAAGGCCGAGTATTCAATATGATGCCGAGTACTCGGCCAAAGAGTATATGCTGGATATTCGTAACATATCTACTTTCTAATAATCCATTGTGCATTATACTTTCATATCCTTCGACTTAACATTTATGGTCTTTTTCAAACTGTAGCTGATTAAACTCAATATATTTTATTTTTGACGAAATTAAAAACTTGACAACGCCATTTCATGTTCTAACAATTGAATATGAATCTGATTGATAATAATATAATCTATAAATGGGAGGAAAACTGAAAATTTGGCTCAAGTAGTCGAGTGAATGTGTTTGAATATTACACTATTAATCTAGAGTTTAATTGGATATTCACTTAAAATCTGATACAATATTGCTTTGTGTTCTTAACAAAATTATTTCAATTTTCATTGTAAAAAAAAAACTAATTTGTACAATTATTTCTGTTGTAAAATCCACAGCAGGTCATAAATCAAAATTGTCCAACCATAACAAACGGCTACAGGGGATAATAATTATAGCTAAAATCTTAGATTCAGTATGAAGGTAATAAGTGAAATCTAGATTTCCACGTTATGAATAATTCATAAGCTAGTTTATTGTAGATAATAATTGCACTGACGTTGAACATGTCGTTTTATGATTCAACAAAGAAATGTTGCCAAGTGCATTTACAATATAATTTTAAAATCCTGAGAAAATGAAAAAAGAAGGTTACCACATATTTACCACCCGTCTCCTTAGACTTTGGTGGTCCACACATTGCGATAAAGCGTGAGCAACATATTGTGTGCTCATATAACATACTTAGTAAATAACGTAAAACGATTTTAAAAAAACAACAATACAATTTCATCATCTAACTTATTCAAAATATAAAACTGTCACCATAAATTATAAAATGCTTATATAGGCTATTTCTTAAGAACTATATTATGATTTCGTAAAATCGTCGTTATTTTGGTTACTGTTTATTACTATTATGAATCTTATAGTCATTGATATTATACTGAATATTTTTTTGAGTATAAAGTAACATAATATTATTTTATTTTTAGTTTTATAATATTCCATTTTGCAAAGGTTCAATTAAAAAAGTACGATAATTCACGTCAGTTAATACAATAGGGGTTCTTAAAACATAGAAAGTATACATTTATAGCCTCTCCATTAGTTAGTGAAAGTTATTCAAAACCCTTTAAAGAATCACAATGAACATTTTTGTTTTAATAAACCCTTTTGTGTATGTACTTAATATATATATATGACTCAACATTGTATTGTATTACACGCCAAGCTAATGTTTTGTACCAGGCAAGTCGATTTAAATATTTGAAAGTTGTAGCTCCACACTTGGTGACTGAATGCTTAAAAAAAGGAACTCAGCAGTTAACACACTCGAATGTATTACCCCTGATAAGTACCTTCCGAAAAATAATAATCCTTATGTACAATATCCTCAATTTTAGTTTGTCTAAAATCTCTAGAAATATAATATCTGTTCAATCATAGTAGGTCGTTTTATACTTGTACAGATAATATTTGTTTCTGTGCTTGCTGAAAAGTAAAATAGTAATATGAGCTTATATTTAAAATAATATACGGGTACTACATTCTGGTTGAGTCTGTACTTTGCATAACATATTATATTATACACAGTGATGATTCACCAAGCATATTCGCCCAGTGACCAAACTAATATTTTTTGGGCCACAAGGGGAAAAGTTTTTTGTTCCTCTTTGTTCCTTTTTGTATTTGCACTTTCAAAACTCATGGAAAAACTGAGTGGATTTTTGCTACAGTATATAATATTGCATTGATTTTAAGACAATCAATCAGCTTACCCCCATTTCCAAGTTTAAGTCGAGCAATGATAAAATTGATATATAATTTTTAATATTATGTGTATTTTGTGTGTGTGTCACTACCTTTTAGAAGATAGAGTAGATTTTTAGTAAAAATGCTTAAAAAAAAGATGTTTTCTGTTAATCAAATTGATATTTGATGGTGTCATGATAAAAAATGCACAAGTTTTTCATTAATAATTCGAAAAAAACTGGAATTTTTATGGAGAACAACAATTGATTTTGTTATTTGATTTTAATTCAAAAACAAATAACCACAGACGCTTAAAGTTGTAGAAATACATATATGGGCAACATTTTTTAAATACTTAGACTCTTTTTGAACTATTTATAGACACTTAAAAATTTGTATGAGTGTTTGAAGTTTCAATTTTCAATTTTGACAAAAATAGTTTAAATTGCAAAATTTTGCAAATTATTTTATAATAAAAAATGTTTAAGATTTTAATTTAAATATCCTACAATTGGTATTGAATACTGTACCTATGTTGGCAATGTACATTGGACGATCATTCTGCATGGAAATAAAATTGGAAACTATACCTATTTTAAAATGCATTATTTGTGATATAGCAAAAATGATATCGTTCTAATTGAAAACTTAATAACAATTGTCGAACTTTTTTTTTCTTTTTTCCAACAATTTTTGTTTTTTAAAACAATTTTTGAACTAACTTGTTAAAAAATACAAAAAATATATTAAATATTTCCACACCTATAATTTAAATGAGATTCAAAACATCGATTCGACATCGTTGTTTACCAAATGTTTCGTATTAACTTCAAAGATTAAAACTATATTGCCATTGATAAACATTTTCACTCTTACAACTGCATATCAATTTCTTAGAGTGTCTCGTCTTTGTGTACAAACAACAATAGTAGTTGGTTGGTACCTATCATCTAGACCTGTCAGTTGGATCCAAGTTGACGGATTAATAATCTTAATGTATGCCAAGTTTTGAGAGAAACAAAGACGTCCTTTTGTTCGAGTATGTGCGGTGCCCAAACACGAACGTCCGTCTACAAAACCCATTCGTTATAATAAACACTTAGTCAGTTCTCGAATGACCCTCGTGGCCGAATATGCCTACCTTATTAATTCTTGTACCTACTCAAAACGACTAAACCGTGAGTTTTTCATTTATCTCGATTTTTTTTCCATTATTACTCACTTCGTAATAGTAATTATTTACAATGACCAGTGTTGAAATACAATTCAGGTTGCTTCGGTGGATTAACTTTCAATGGATGAAACGCGTGCTACAATAATATATATGTACAGCAATTGATATATTATCTCAAGAAGTAAACTCTACTTACGTATGGAAGGATTTAATGGGTTTACTATGAGCTGTATGTATTCATTTTATATATTAGTAACTACTCACCTACTTACTTCATAAAGCACAAAAATCCAATGTTGCCATATTTATTTTAAATAAACAACACAAATGTCAAATACTCAATTATGCTTATTTTATTTAAAACATTGTTTAGATAAAAAAATAATACAATGGAAGTATTATATTATAATACCTAATAAAATATAAAATACTACATTTACATTATTTTTTTAACCTCTTTTTGTTTATCTTAAAAGGGCTCTTTACAATTAGTTATTACATTTTCAATAGAAACTTTGACAATTGTAAAGTATCAGCCTCATTATAAGAATATATTATAGAAAAAAAAAATGTTAAAAGATTTAAATCATGCATTTGTTTTGATTATTCATACAAATTATAAACAGATGAATTTTAAATTGAGGGTTAATAGTATAGAAAGTAATTTCTTGAATGTATTTAAGAAAAACTATACTATTGTTTTTCCACAATAGAATCCATATTACTCTTTTCGTTTTTACTTAACGTAGATAATCAATTTTTTACAGTCGACTGTGAAGAAAATTATTTTTTATTAATGTATTAATAGCATTTCTTAGTTTTAAAATAAAACAATATTATGTCAACAATATAAGTAATTATAATATCTTTTAACATTGAAATATTTGTACCTACTTATTGCCTAATAATAAGGAATAATATCAACATCAATCAAGTCAACTTGTAAAAAATATTATTTATGAAAATATGATATAATATTAAATTATTTAGTTTACATATTAGGATAATATTACTATGTAGGTATAACATTTTTTTTTTAAAAAAACATTCAAAAGTTTCACTACACAAAAGGTGAAAATGACATTTATAGAAATTAAAAATTAATTTTGTGTTGCTCCAAATATAATAAATAAAACGTAAAATAAAATCAGTTGACATTTTAAGAAATTATGTGTTAAACTCAGTGATATATGAAACAATGTTTTATGATAAAACATATTAATTATTACTACTAAATTATTATTCTGAAATATAAATATGTATTACTCATATTACACTTTTATTCTTTCGTATTAGACGACAGACTACTATTTTTAGTCATCTATATGCAAAATAATAGTTAAAATAATTATTGTAACTTAAACTTAACACCTAAGTACTGATTTTATGGTTTAAAAATTGTACGTTAAAGAGGCTTGACATTATAATTGTATGTCATTTACACTTTATGGGTGTATTCATTAGCATATTATTTTTTGACAAATTGATTTTGGCATTTTACCAAAATGACAAAATAATGAAGTTTTGGTTTGGCCAAATCCCCAGTCAAAAATATCGTGGCTAATAATAAAATGAATTGCGTGTTTGAAATTGTTTTAATATAAATAAGGTAAAAGTTTTAAACTTGGTAATATCAAAGAGGCGTGGTTCAAAAAAAAAAAAAAAACAAAACAGATCTCAGATTTCTTTAAATCCAAAAATTAATACTTTATTTCATTTTACATAATTTGGACTTTGTCAAAAACATTCTTTTGATATCCCTTTAAAAATGTAATACACTTCTTATTATAATTTTCATATGCTATAAAATAGCTGTATTATTAAATAATTACTAATTTGATTTCATTGAATATCGATAAATTGGTATAATAATTTTCGATTTAAATTTTTAGTAGTGTAAATTTTAACTAACAAAACATTATTTTACCACAAAATAAATATAAATAAATAAACTAAAGTAAATAATAAAATTACTTAAAGTTTCAAACTATTTTATATATATTTTTTTTTTTTTAAATAAATTAAATTAAACGATTAATAAATAACTTAGAAAAATACATTTAAATATTTATTTAATTATCTATATAAATTAGTTTATACATAGGTAAAATGAATGTTAATTCTTATAGATAAATATGATGGGATTTAAAAATAAAAAATCTTCAAGATTCAATAGTTTAAAATTGATTTATATTGAAAAATAAATATATTTTAAAGTATTCAATAAATAGTGAACAATATTTTCGTTCTTATTGTTTTGCATGAGCTAATAGAATAATATAAACAGTATATTATTAAAAACAAACGTTCGGACGTACATATTTACTTGGATTTAAGTATATTATTTATTGAGAAGTATAATCCTTAACAATAAAGTTTGAAATTCCTGTTGAGTTTTTCATTTTCAAAAAAATTTAATTTTTATGAGTTCTTCGTAAAAGGGATGAGCGCTGAATATCAGTTTTATTGTATTAAGCGTAGTCATTCGGGGCATGAAATGCATTCATATTATCATGCAATATTCGTATTCAAATCCAAAATATAAAAATTAATTATGAAGAGTATTAATAATAATGTATTGAAATCAAAATGCGTAAACACAAATGGAGAAACGAGCCATTTGAACATTTTTATTTTTATCTTCTTGATTAAGGTATTAAAATATAGTTTTAGATTCTGGTTCGCGTAGAGAATGAGTTTATTGTATTTTTTTCTGTCTGGTATTAATATTTGGAGTGGTAAAAATGTTCAAACTTTTGATATCACCATTTTTTCTGTTGGAAAAGTAAATTTAGTTGGTACCTACTTCGAAGATGTCAAAATTAAGAATTCCGAGTAGTTTTAGAAAGCGTTGTTAAAAACAAAACAAAACAAATTTTTACTAAATAATTTACAATAAAGAAAAGGAGTCTCATTTGAAAAACAGCAATTTGTATTGCCACAAGACACTCCTTAAGCAGTACAAAAAAGTAAATAGTTTGAAAAAACTGTCTGTGAGTATAATTAAAAATACAAAAAATCAGAATTTGAATAAATTCAATATTGAATGAAAAAATGGAGGAGAACAGGTTTGATGAATCAACCTGTTTTTATGTAATCATAATATAGGAATTTTCTATAATTATTTTTT
>PVMI01013076.1:0-10792 GCA_008528875.1 Aulacorthum solani
TAACTGGTATATCATATGCAATGATTTGCTATCCACTCACATATTTATACACATCAGTACCCCCTTACGATTTAACGAATAAGTGATTTTGATCATGTTTTTAAGTTCAGTAATAAACATTTTTCAACTTTAAATAAAATTGAACGATTTATAGCAAATGCAGCAGTAAACAATAACAAACACCAAACAACAACCAAAACTTATTTTAATTTTTTTTACTTAATAAAATGAATTGATGATATGAAAAATAATATTTAAAAATTAAATAAATAACTATAGGTACATAGGTAGTAACTAAAGTAGTTAGATACTACTCCTAGGTAGTATTTACCTAAATATTGTAATAAATAAAAAATATTGTGCTTTTTTAAAATGAATAAAACATTTAACATTTTTTTGGGTAATTTGAAATTTTTGGCCGGATCTGCACATTGAGTTAACCAAGTTCGACTGTATTATACAATTTTTGTGCAACACAAACACGTCTTTAAAACTATTCAAAAGTAATAATCAAACCACCTCCAATTTTAAATGTTTTAATATCCTAATGTTACAAATGTATATAACTATATAAGGGTCATCGTAAATATTTAATATAGTGGTTCAAAAACGTGTTAACACAGGTAATAAGACATGAAATGTAAGTTAAAATTTTGACGAAATTGAGTATTGAAACAAAAAATAATAGTTCAACATAAAAATTGTTGTTTTAAAAAAGTATTAATCGTGGAAACATAAGACACTTGATTATAATTCTGAAAACATAGAGACTAATTTTAAGCTATTTATTATAAGAGTTTTTAAATGTTTAAGTGAAAAATTGAAATTGAAATATTGAAAATATGTTACATGGTTCCTCAAAATATGTTCTTAAATCAAATCAAAATTATCGAAAAACCAGTCACAGTTTATTTTATAAGTATTTTATAATGACTATTGATTATATATATATATAAATAATATAAGTATATGTAATTGTGAATACACATGAAAAGCAGGCATTTTGGATCGTTATTATGTTTAAGTGATTGAAAATGAACTGATAAATCTACTATTGAGGGCTTTACAATGATATGGAGAGGCACTGATAGTTGAATTGAACATAGAGAAATGTATCTACACTAATATAGTTGGTAGCAAAATTAATGTTAAAAAGAAAATGTATATCAGAGTAGATTAAATGCAACCGTAGATATCAAACTGTTGATGATTTTGTTATGGACGGCACATGTCTTGATGGACACACTTGTCACTGACAAGAATGTGTACATCTTTCAGCCGACCATGACTATTCCATCACTCCAAGACAATGGATATTAACTTTCCCCTAACGTCCAAGAATGTACAAAATATATTCCACGATGTTATGAGTAGTATTTTCAAAGATCTCAACCAAGGGTACCATCAATGCTTTTGTTACCTATAGGTGATTTAATTTTTGCCGAAACTCACACTAGTGCCCTAAGTTATTTTTACGACACTCATTGAGAACACGACGACCTTCTAACTATATTGTTGTTAAAAATTCTTACAATTTTAAATTGAAGTTCTTTAATACTGTAGAGTTCTTATTTTGTCACTTTTTATTAAATAATTTCAAAAAATATTTAAACAAAGTCTGTGTAGTATAGATTTATTTTTTTCCGTCATGCCAGCATAGGATTTTGAGAATAGCGGATATGCACTTTTGATAAATTTATTGCACTCATGATTATTTGTCGGATAACAAAAAGATAAATGTTCTTCCAAGGATTCTATTAGGGGTGTGGTGCATACCATTAATCGAAATTTTATAGTGTTACACAAAATTATTGATAGCGGATTTCAAACAAACCGAAATATCCAACAGCAAGGTGATCTAGGAGTGAATACGAAGAATATGACGGTTAGAATTGTAATTATGGTTATAAGCGCAACCGTGCTATACGAACTATCGTGTACACCATATGGCATGGTGGCTATGCTTGGTATATTTGAACCAAACACATTATTTACTCCAACTGCAACACTGATAACATCTTTACCGAGCAAGATTTACTGTCCAGTAAATTCATAAAATTACAAAATCTTTTCTCAGACTACAGAAGCTAATGCCAGAACTCAGACAATTCTGTTATAAAGTATCGACAATATCTACAAATAAATCCTAGATTTATTAGTTAACTGAAGAAAGGATGGTTAATTATTTCTGATCAACACTGATGAAATGATTTATACATAAATTTATATAAACTTCTGTTCATGAACATGACTAAAAACATCGAGGTACTGGAGACTAAACTTTTCTCCAACGTAGAAGAGGTTACAAAATATAATCCGCTTAGTTTTCAGTAATATTTCTGAGAACCCCAACTAAGGGTCCCATTAATGCTTTTGTTAGTGATTTGATTTTGTCAAAACTTACACTACACTCTTATGATCTAAAAAATGATAGTGACTATACATTCCAAAAAATTAACATTTTTACGACAATCGTCCGGAACACGAGAAAATGCTAACTATTTTGTTGATAAACATTCATAAATATTTAAAAGAAGTTCCTTAGGAAAGTTGAATTGCTATTTAGTTTATTTTTTTGTCTGACTTTAGTTCATAAAATATCTAAGAAAGAAGCCTGGATGTGGATTTCTTTTATCTATAATCACTTCTGTTCGATTTTTGAGGATAACTGATTTTCAGCAAATAGTTTTCTGGTTAATTGAAATTTCGACTATTTAACGGACAACGTGACCGATAAATGGTTCCTTATAGCATTCTATGTAAGGTTGTGGTTCGCACCGTTAATTGTATTGCCATACTGTTATACAAAAATATCGATAGAGGTTTTTGATTATACCGAAGAATCCAACAGCAAGGTCGGTCAGGAAATAGAAACGAAAAAGACGAACAGTAGATTTGGAAAAATGGTGATATTGGGAATTGTGCTATACGGATTATCATGGACACTATATATTGCTGTACAAATGCTTGGTTCAAAACAAAATTATTTTATCACTGACTACGGTAATAATATCGTTGTTAAATAAGATTTGTAGTTGTGTAAGCACATGGACTTACATTATTCTCGCTAAGATCTTAAGAACTAGGCCGTAGGGGCCAGTACTAAATACTAATTGACTCTGATGACAATATCAATAGTTGAAATTTGGTATGAATAAAGAAATCAAGACTCTGTCAAAGGATGACTTAATAATCTCATTTTCTCTGATAGGCTTGTAAAGTTTGAATTTCAAACACTTATAAATTGTGACTGTAATTTTGATACTTTTGAAATAATGTAAAATGCCTTGTAGTCATATCTTATTTGTTCAAGCATGAAGTATTAAAATTTAGTTTATAGTAAATCTTAAAGTAAATATTTTGTATATATGTTTAAATTGCTTTAAGAATATGATGGAACCTTATAACATATTTTCGAACCATAGGTACTAAAATTGAAATTATATAATGAGTCTAAATGAGTGATTTAGACGATTTTTATAATAATGTTTATCATGATTTTACAAAAAAAAAATTGGATGTATAGTATTGAACATTAAAGAATTTCTTCAAGAACTTCTGACGAAGATTTCGTAGAGTAAAAAGAAAAAGCGATGTTAGTCATACACCAAACTAACAGAGAGCGCATTGCCGTATAGCAACCGAAAGGTGTGTCTAAACGGCTCTGTCGTCCTCGCGGCGTGGTAAGGTGTTAGGGTGGACTGTGTATGCGAATATAATAATATGGAAAACACTGATTACGCTTAATAAAACTAAAAAACGTTATAATACTTGTTTGCAGTCACTAATGTAGTAATGTGTATAATTAATACATTTGACAACAACATGGGGAAATTTAATATCAATATCTGTTGTGTTAGATGAGATACAAACTACGACATGCATAATTACTCTTCTTAACAGATTTATGTATAAATGTATGTAATAATATTCCAGTTGGGAAATGCATGGGTAGGTACCTATAAAGATGGGTGGGGGAAGGGGGTATGGGAGATGGATCCCTATAGATATTTTGAATATGAAGAAAAATATTACAAAAATAAATTATAGGTGCAATAAAAAAAAAAATGGTTATGGCGAAAAATCAAATTTGTAACTTGACCAGAATATTGACGCGACAGAGCAGTGAAGCCTAGTTTTTAACCACACCAGAATAATATATTTTATTCTGTCAGTTCGAAGTCTGAAAAAAGTGGGACGAGAAATTTAATGTTGTCAAATTTAATAATTTGTAATGTTACGTACACGATGTAAACAAGTATTTCAATGTTATTTAATTGTATTAGGAGCAATCGAGGTTTTCTATATTATCGCAAAACGCCTAGGTGGGAGTTTCGACAAAGTCATGGTGTTTGTGCCCTATATTCGCAGTTAGAAAGAGCGATTATGGAAGGTACAACAGCAGTGCTTCTAGTGCGTACTTGCGCCTACTATAGACCTCGCCAGTAACCACTACGTCTTGTATATTAACATTGCATCAAATCTTTTAAAATTTATATTGATGATAAAATAGTTATCATTAAAACATTTTGTCAAAAAAAAATTTTCAACAATTTAACGTCTATTACATATAAAAATTTGTAAAAATAAATTTATTTTGTTCAAATATAATAAGCAATATATAGTGTCCATGATAATCCGTGTAGCACAATTCCCAATATCACCATTTTTTCAAATCTACTGTTCGTCTTTTTCGTTTCTGTTTCCTGACCAACCTTGCTGTTGGATACCTCTGTATAAGCAAACACCATTATTGATATTTTTGTGTAACAGTATAAAAATAAAATTAATGGAATGAACAACACCCATACATAGAATGGTATGAGGAACCATTTATCTGTCACGTTGTCTGATAAATAGTCTAAGTTGCAATTAACCAGAAAACTATTTGGTGAAAATCAATTATCCTCAAAAATCGAATAGTGGTGATTACAGAAAAAAGAAATCCACATCTACACTTCTTTCTTAGATATTTTATGAACTAAAGTCAGACAAAAAAATAAACTAAATAGCAATTCAACTTTCCTAAGGAACTTCTTTTAAATATTTATGAATGTTTATCAACAAAATAGTTAGTATTTTCTCGTGTTCCGGACGATTGTCGTAAAAATGTTAATTTTTTGGAATGTATAGTCACTATCATTATTTAGATCATAACAGTGTAGTGTAAGTTTTGACAAAAATCAAATCACTAACAAAAGCAATAATGGGATCTTTAGGTGAGGTACTCAGAAATACTACTAAAAATTAAGCAAATTATATTATGTAGCCTCTTCAACGTCGGGGGAAAGATTAGTCTCCAGTACCTCTATATTTTTAGTCACGTGAATAGAAGTTGATATGAATATATGTATAAACCATTTCATCAGAGTTGATCAGAAATAAAAAACCATCCTTTCTTCAGTCAACTTATATTTCTAGGATTCATTTCTAGATATTGTTGGTACTTTAATAGGATTGTCTTAGCTTTGACACTAGCGTCCGCAGTCTCAGGAAAGATTTTGTAAGTCTATGGATTTACTTAACAGCAAATCTTTCTCGATAACGATGTTATCAGCGTTGTAGCCGGTGTAAATAATTTGTTCTGTTCAAATATACCAAACATAGAAACTATGCCAAATGGTATCCACGAAACTTCGTATATCACGATTGCGCTTGTAACCAAGATTACAAAACTAACTTTCGTGTTCTACGTATTACTCCTAGAGCACCCTGCACCATGATTAATTTGGTCTTCGGTATGACTTAAATCCGTTATCGATATTTTTGTTTTCTTTTTTTCATAAAAATACAATTATTTATAATTGTAAAACTGTAAAAATTCCATTAATGGTAAGCACCACATCTCCGTGTATGTGAAGAACAATTTATCTTTTTATTACAAATATTCATCAGTGCAATTCATCAAAAATCCTTCCAGTGCAGCATATTCGTTATTCTCAAAGTTCTATACTGGCATGACGAAAAAATGAAATTCATATCAAGATTCTCTTTTTAGTATTTTTTAAATTGTATACAGAAAAAAAGTTATTATTACAATTGAACACTCTTGTGGAACTTCATCTAAAAATGCTAGGAATGTTTAACAACAATATAGTACCTTGATCCTTTTGTTCCGGGTGAAATTTTTAAATTTTAGGAATGTACGGTCATTATTGTTTTTAAGATCATTACAGTGTAGTTTGAGTTTTGACAAAAATTATCACAAACAAAAGCATTGATGGTACCCTTGGTTGAGATCTTTGAAAATACTACTCACAACATCATAGATTATATTTTGTACTTTCATCTACGTTAGGGGAAAAATTAATATCCAGTGTCTTGTCTCGAAATTTTTAGTCATGTGAACATAAAGTCACTCCAAGCTGTTCACACTATTTTTTAGAACGTATGTGAATAATTACCTATTGACAACCCTAAGTCCTATTTTAGATTCTGAGTGGAGCGATAAATATAATATATTGATTTTACAATGATATGTATTATTTTTGATCTTTTTGAGTCGGAAAACTTATTTTCAAGTAAAAAAAATGATTAGATTTTTGACTTAGGCTATGGTTTTGGTAGGAAATTGGATCTAGTTGATACTTAATGTGAATGGAATGACACGAAACCAAAAATGTCCAGTATTTTAATTAAATTGATTTTAAACCACAAAATATTTTACACATTTTCATTAATATTATGAATATCGTCAAAATTTTAACTTACCTTTCTTAAAAAAACATAATTTTCATTAAAAATAAATATTTTTAACTTCTTATAGCTTAATATCTTTAAGATGCTTATAGTATATTAATATTTTTGTTTTTGAATGACGTGTTTTTGTCGATTTGCAACCTTTGCTAAAATTGTGTTTATTCTAAGATATTATAATTTAATTATTAATTTAGAGTGTAATTATTTTCTTGTATTCATTTGAATTGTATTGTAATTGGCCGAGTTCTAGCTTTATGTAATATATTCATTGTATGGTTGAATGCATTGTATTATTGCAACAATTATTTATAATTTTAGACACATATTGACTTTTTATAATATTCAAAGAACTTAATGCTTAATAGTTTTTTATAGCGCATCAAACATATAGTTATATACTGTATGTTAAACAATTTTCAATGTTAAAATAAGTAGAGATACTTATTAATCAGACTTTGTAATTAATGATCTTAAAATATTAACCATGATCTGTTTGAAATAATTCAGGCTAAAGTTTTTCAAAATGTTTAATAATGTACCAATAGTTAAGAAGTTCAAATCAATATTGTTTGTATTACATAGAATTGATTGCAATATTACAACAGCATAATATTATAGATGTATAATTTAATACCTAGTTTATTAATAATGTTTATGTTCGTATTATGCATAATGTTTGCATAAATACCTTAATTTATTTTATACTATAATCTTTTTTGTAAGACTTAAGATGTATTCTATTCATTACCCTCAGTAGTTATTGGTTTAGTAAAAATAAATTAAATAAATTATACACTTAACATGTTTTTTCACATTATTTTGCTGTTATAAATGTATACTGTTTATGAAGAACACTCAAAATCTATTTTAGCAAATATTTTTTTTTTAGTTTATTAAGTTAGCCTTCTAATGATCATTTTTAAGACATGCATTAATGACACTTTCTCATGGAAAAGTTATTCTTGCTGTCCGGTATGCAAGTAAACCTGGTAGTAACACTGTGTATTATTAGTATTACAATATAAATATATAAATGAAACACATTTTTCGTTATCTACAGATTTTAATTTTAGGAGTAGAGAAGCAAAAATTTGTGTCGACTACCCACTACGTGTTAGACCTTGTCACTGAAATTTTGCAATAATGCGAGAATAATATTAATGCAGTATTTTTAAAATGTTACCAAGCTTGTGGCAGATTTTATACGGTCTAAATTATAATTGATGTACGGAAGTACCAAAAAACAGTACCATTACCCTGGTAAAATTTCTAGACGGACTAATAATAAATAATATTAAACCTAAAAAATTTAAATAATTAAAGCTTGTTGTGAGTTTAAAATGAAGAAACAATTGTTTTTGTTTTCAAATCAATCGTTATATTATTGTATGAATTCCGATTAGGAGGCACCTAATTCCGAGTAGGAGATACCTATATAGTATAATTGGCGATATTTAAGATTTAAGTACAGAAATAATAAAGTAGTACTGCATTGCCACCGTTGCAGTAGCAACAACATCAAAATATAATAGTATAATCCTGATGACGTTGCAGTTAATAGCTGAAATACATAACGAAGTGATTATTTAAGACATATACACTCATTTTATCGATGTATTGAACGTTTTGAAAATATTTTTTTTTAGTTTGAAGTCAACCATAAATGAAATTTTTTATTATAATAAATTTATAGGTGCTTAAGTTTTACTTTTTTAATGACAGAATATTTTTTATTTCATCATTATCGTCAATTACAATATTTCACACAGTCAAAAAGTGTACAAATTGTACATATTATAATGTTCCTCATGAGCTGATTTTATTTTTATAACTTCTTTATTTTAGACTTTACTATGTTGTTATTACTTTTGCTATTTTGAGTCGCATCACTCTGTAGACATATTGCAATTATTATTATTATTATTATTATTATTACCTATACCGATAGAAAGATTACACGAATGTACTGCAGTACACACGCATTGTATTGTAATTCATAGTAACGTATAATATTATGTATATGTATTTAATGCAGTCGTATATCATTCGTTATCGGCTGTCGCGACTGTTTCTGAACTTCCGGTTCAACTTTTGTATCCACGACAGCCGACGATTATCGGACGTCCGGCGGCGGTCGGTGGCCACGTTGTTGCCGTAGCCCTCGTCGACGTCGTCATCGTCGTCGGTTTCGCGGTCGGTGGCCGTACACGACCAGCAACGCGACGGTCCCCCGATGTACGACGACGTCCAACCACGTCGGTCCGCTGTCGCGCCGCTGGCCGACCAGATCGTAGTCACGTCGTCGTCCGGTTCGGTTTCGACGGCCACCCGCTCGTTACCGCTGTTACCGTGGTCGTTGAGCTGGTAGTCGTAGTCGGTCGAAAAATCGCCCCGGCGGTCCGCACACATTGACATGATTTCTCTCGGCCCGTGCGATCTGGTGAAGCTGTTGCACGTGGTCAGCCCGCGATGCAGCTCCGACGCCGACTTGACCGAGTGCAGTGCTGATACGATTTCCGCCCTCTCCCTGCGCATCGCCAACATATCATAATATATTATTATTATAATATCACACACGACCGACGGCACTTATAGTGCTAAAATGTAATCCCGGTTAGAGACGGACCGGTTAGTTTACTCCGACTGCACAATCTCGGTTTCGCTGTTTTTTTTTCGATAGCACACTTTAATATTAGACACAATATTATTATAATAAACTCGAAGAAAGTTATTTTTGTTTTAAAATTAGTTACGTAACGTTTTTCGAAATATTTGATAAGTTTTTACTTATACAAGTGAAATCAAAAACAACGATATTGCACGGTCAAAGGTCAGTTATTTTATAGTAATAATTTAGTTTCTATATTATATCTACAAGTTACAACTGGATAATCTTCGCCGTTTTTCCCACTTGAAGCCTTTTTTTCAATATAAATTCGTAATAACACAATAACCAACAGTTGTTGACAGGTGTAGCAGTAGAGGAACCACGGAAATAAGTTTCTCTGAATTAGTTTTACCTCTTAAAAAGTGAGTGTGTGCAGTGTGGTGTCGCGAATGATATGACGATGAGGGACAAGATTTTTCGAGAAAGTTGAGTCGGAGAATTGATGATTTGTTAATTTTAGATTAAAATATGTGCAGGCCTTTCTCTATATACAATATATATGTAATATATATATTACATACAACTTACCCTATCTATTTTTTTTGAATATGTACATATAATAAAACACGCCACATATAGCTCAAGAAATTACTCTGAACACTGAGTCTATCTGAAAACTACCACCAGACCGATAACCTTCAAGAATAGGTTGCTTAATAAGGGCACATTAAAAATACATCCAAACTAATTTGACATAATACAAGTACAAATAATATGCTTATTTTGTAAATATATATAAAAAAAAGCAGCAGGGGATGTGTCTAGGTTAGGTTACAACGTCTGAACGGTGTAGAATACGTTTTGTGAAAAAGTTTTAGGTAGGTACGTACTATTATTCTAAGCTGGGAATGACCTTGTATTAGTTTTAATTTAAACGACCTGCAGAAGGATAATTAGGCGTGCTCACTAGTCACTGCACTGCAGGAATATAATATTTTAAATCTATTGTATATTTGTATTACCTAATAATACGTACGACGAAACATGATACGATACCACAGTTGACGAATGAATTAAGATATGTCGAGGATTTGTTAACGTTGTAATAAGATAGGTCATATAATAATGCATTTAAGAGTATATTATAATATGAATTCAATAAAATGGGGAGGTGAGAATTTATTCGATCTTTTCCGAATTTTGGATAACAATAACTATAACTAGTAATTACATAATATGCCTTGGAATTATTATCTTGAATACATCAAAACAGTGCTACAGGTCTATACAAATCAATTTTATCACGATAATAGTCAATAACATAGCTATGGGATATTTTCTATTTCATATTTTGTTTTGTTTTTTTTTTAATTTAACACCAATATACCACAAGACACCTACGAACGGCTCGTGGAACTTTAGTGGCTCTCTATACCGAACCATTACCTGCAAGATAAGATGGCATTGAATAACCATATTATTATC
>PVMI01013100.1:0-12038 GCA_008528875.1 Aulacorthum solani
CTGGGCGAAAACCGATTCGCCCCATTAACCAGTGTAGATGGTTGTAGCCTGTAAACAGTGAGGTTATATACCTACTATATAATAACTTTATTTGGGGCCTCTTATTTTTATCAAAGTCCTTGGCTCCAAAATGTGTAAATCAGACTCTGAGCCTGTTGGTAGGTACTGCAGTAGTAAGTACTGTCAAAATGATGAATTTTATTTTATGCGTATAATATTATTTATTGGGTACGTATAAATACTATAGTATTTATAATCAATGATAATATTATGTAGATCGGAACCAGCCTGTTTGAGTCCAATACATAGGTGAATTAGTCAATTATTAACTGTGAGTCCAAAAAGCGGTGTCTAATGCTGCTTGTATTTATGAATGATTTATATTTTATCGTTATTCATTACACTATTACATATGTACCGATTATTGGTAAATTATTTGAGGGATAGAACGTAGAAACTAAATAAACGGGTCTCACATCCAACTCAACCAATATATTTGTATGTATAGTAGGTTAGGTTTTATTGTGTGCATGCCATGAAGGCAATAGGGCTGGAGACGATATCATTCCCCTTTGTATTATAGAATTCGATATATAGGTAGTATAACTGGGATATAGCACATAAATATATATAATAATACAGCCATTGTGTACCTATAGTACCTACTAGTACTACTTACCCCATGTACAAAGTACAGCTTATATAGTAGTTAGTACTTATATTATTATTGTTATTAATTGTGTATGTTCGTGCGTTGATAAATGATAATGAAAATAAATTGCTATAGTTTATCGGATTTCCGGACGTCAAAATCGCCGCCTTGCGCAGAAAACCCAAATTCGCAGACCGAGCAACATTATATACATCTGGCGTCATAGTAGGTAATAAATAACAATTAAATTTAGTTTTCCGTTGCCGTACAAGTTTTAATATGAGCACAATATGTCATAATAAATCTATTTTGTTACCAGTCGTTTGAAAATCTTTAATCTGTGTTAGATCATAAAATAAGTTGTCGATATAAAAACATTCTTAGGATAAGTGTGACTACAATAATTTGTCTTAGATTTGTATATTGTCTATTAGGCGTACGCTTGGATATATTATATAATAACTAAAGAGCCGATTCCATACACAACAACATTATTGAACTACGATGCCCAACGCTATTTGTCAGTTGGGCAATGTTTACAAAATAACTCAATATATACCTATATATATATATATATGATAGGTATATATTATATATATATTACGAATACCTATATAATATTATATACTATCGCTGATGTAATTTTGCCCAATTGACATATTATGGCTGCCGACCTTCAATTTAATGCTGTACATAGTTGGTTATCTAGTTGTTTTTTATGTCTATGGGTGTACATAATAACATTAGTAGAACCATAGAAAAATAGTAGTACCTTATCTATCCATCAACTATCAGTAGGTACTTTTTAGTTATTTTGAGATAAATGTAGATAATAGGTACCTAAAATAAACGTAATAGTAAATAGGTATAATATATTAATATAGGTAAATGGGTATAAGTAGGTACCAAATATTAATCGCCAGAAAAAATGTTTATTGTAACTTTAATTTATAAATAACATTGAAGTTTACAATACGAAGTAGGTGCATAATTTATTATAGTATCAGAGATTTTCTATCTAATTTTCTTTTATTTTAGTTATTTGAAAAATGTTAAACTTTTATTTTCTGTATACTTATTGTGTACCTACCTATATAAAAGGTAATAAGTGAAAATAGGTAAATTAATTAAATATTATTAGACTATAATGTACACTAAACAGGTAGCGTTATTGTTAAAGTCTATTATTATTTATTACCACCTATTAATATATTTTTAGGTGTACATTTACTGTTGTTATTATTTTTATTTTACCTTACAATAATAAAATATACAAATGCTGTTATGGTAGTTTAATAGAAGTTCATTATATTTGATTTTTTTATTATTATTATTCATTTATTAGCTTTAAGTAAATAACTACAACAGCTCAACAACATTTGAATCATAAATATTAGATTTTTACCAACAAGTAGTGGGTAACATAGTAGTTTTTTTATTTATTTCTTTATTGAAGCAACAGCAAAAATTATTAGTGGATAGCGGACTCTATGGACAGATCCAACTGAAATGGGCAATCCATCGATACTTGGTATATTTCAACAGAACTATTGAATGGGAGATTTTTATTTCAGTGACAACCCAATTAAATAATATTAACTTTTCTTCTGTATAAGCAATGGAAACAAGAAATAAAGGTTAGGTTTTTTGTATTTTTTAAGGTTCAAAATGCATGTATGAGAAATTATAGTTACATTTCTGGATATAAAGTACCTAGCCTAGAATCTAGATTAATCTTATCAAACATCTCCAATCAAAATTGATTCAGTTATTTCGAAGATTACCCTGGACAAATAAACAAATACTTAAATTTTATTTTAATGTATATTCCCAACATATTTTAAGTTGAATTCTGTGCTAAGTGTTATGACTGTATGACTTGGATTTCAAAAGGTTCATGACTGATTTTGGTTTAATTATTTTTTTCAGGACCCTTGAAAACATGAAATATTAACTATACATTTGTATGTATTATTTTATTAAACACACATTCACAATAATTAATTATAAAATGTCAGCTCCATCATAAATCTATGTGATGAAAATTAACAATACACAAATTATTTGGACACATTAAAACTCGTAATAAAATAAAATTGTTTATTTGATGATATCAATCCAATTATTAAATAATGGTAAAATGATAAATCTGATTAATACTAGAAGTCTTACATTGCGTTAAGTACATCCAATTTCAAAACACCTTAATATATAGTATTGTGAGAAATTAATATTTTAAAAATAAAAGTAAGTAATATCACTCGTAATAAAAATTCAGCACAATTTATTAAGGACTTCAGTTGAATGACTTCACTAACTGGATAAGTACTCTTCCGGTTCAGTGCCAAAATATCTATCACCAAAGTTACCAATTCCTGGTAAAACGTGGAATTTTTCATTTATTTCTGGATCGACAGCTGATGTGACGATGCGCACTTGAGGAAATGCATAAGCAATTGTGTGCACCCCTAAAAATATTATCAATAATTTAGCATTTTACAATATCTAATTCAACAACATACATACCAGATTCAGCCATTAGTAATGACACCAATAAAATATTTTCTTCAGGAACATCGTGATCTAAAAGTACTCGAATGGCCATCATTGCAGCTGCACCAGTAGCCACTGTGGCATCCATTAAGATTACCATATAGTCTTTAATATCTTTAGGTAGGCGCAAATAATATAGCTACATTTAAAGAAAATTTGTTTATTATACATACTGAACAAAATAAATATTCTAGTCACATACTTCTGGTTCTCCAGTAGATCTATTTGTTTGTATCAAAATTTTCCCGATACGTATATCCTTACAAACGTCACAAACTGCTTGTTCCATTGTTTCTCCAGCCCTCAAAATCGATACACCACATATCTTGTCACTAGCACATCTCTTACCAGAATATGGAACACACTGGGGAGTGTCTACAATAACATCCTAAATAAAACATAATAGATTTAATTAACTAACTGATATAGATATTTCTATAATTTTTTGAGATAAAAAAAATAAAAATATTGCTTACTTTGAATGGCAACAATGACAAAGCAAACTCAATAACTAGTCTAATAAGCCGTTTGGAATAAAATATAAATTCATCCTTAGGTGTGTCCTTGTTTCGTATGAATGTATGTAAGCCTTGTGTTTGTGGTGTAGATGGCAATAGATGAATAGAGCTGGGTAGAGGTTGACCGACGTAAGACATTGCAAGTGTTTCTCGTAATTTAAACCCTCGCTAAAACATAGAATAATAATTCATCATTATAAAAGATATTTTTTTCAAAAACATGGATATATTAATAAAATATTTATTTTTGTACATTTTTTATTTATTTCTATTAACTTATTTTAAATTTTTATACACATAAAATATAATTGTCATTTAACTTGCTGCCTACACCTAATTCACATTTAAAACTAAGTGTAGGACCATATCTATTATTATTTTACAGTAATAATATATATTGTAATATTGGTACAACCATTAACAGTGATTGCATATATCAGCCAATCACAACTTGTCTATATTACACAGATAACATTTTTTATACGACCATAGATATTTATAAACAATGAATTGACATTATTTCACTGTTTTTATAAAATTGTTTAATGACTAGTTAGTTATTTACACATACTAGTAAATAATACAATGCTACCTATAGTATGAAATAATTAGATACAATATACATAATATATATAAATAGATATCTATTGATGTAACTTTGTTACAAAAATAAACCATAAGTCAAGTCTAAATAAATGATGATAATGTTAACAATGTGTAATGAAATTACATTAAATTTATTGTATAAAAATTATTTTTGAGATAAAATTCTTATTTTGATATAACAAAATAAATTGTTTTTTTTATTACTTGATTTTTATGAAATCTGATAGTTATAAAAATTTGTATAAATTATTCAACGTTTTAAATGCATTTCAACAGTTCACCAAACATTTTATCATGTCTAAAATATATAAACATTTTTTACAAAGAACTAAGAAGAAGTGGATAGATTAATATCATTGTTTAAATACAGTCTTATTTTGCATTACATCAAATGTTTAAACATTTGGAACTTTGGAAGTACAAAGTTTATATAGTATATTAATTTTAATTTAAAAAATATAAAAGAAATATAATTCTATTTTTTCAAGGGGGAAATCATATATTAATACTTGTTTTTAACATGTTATATCAACAGTAAGTAGTTTGCTATTGCTTTTGAGTTAAAATATCAGTACAACACTGGCTTACACGAGTGCAAAACAATAAGTTCAGAGATCAGTCATGTTTCCAGTTATTTTTCTTTATCACTTGAAATCTATGATATCTAAAATTCCAATAGTAATTATTTTAATTATTCAGAGTTTCACCAATAACATTATATGTCTAAAAAATTATTGTCACTGATTAAATCTTGACTCATTTTGTATTGCTTCAGCCTCAAATTTTTAAATATTTTTTGGTGCTAAGTTCAAAATTTAAGTTTTTAAGACGAAACCAATGGGAAATGATGCAACACAACTTTACTGGTAAATATAATACTTTTATTTTTAGAAAATTATTATGTTCTTTTTTGTTGAACATAAAAGTCAAGTAGTTAAATTAATAATACGTTTTAAATTGTTTTAAACAGATAAATTTATTACAATTATTTTTTCTTTAACCATAAAAAATAAAATATGAACAACACTAAAACAATGAAATTTAATTACAAATAATTATGATTGCAAATAATCTATTATAAGTTTTAACACGTACATTATAATTTCTCAATATTTCTTTTAACTTCTCAACCAAAATGACACTATGTTTGAAATTGCGTTAAATGGAATCCTTTCATAATGCAGCAAAGTGAGTTTGTCTTACCTATTCAAACATTTAAAGTTATTTTTAGCCTTAAACCTAATTTGATCAATTTTGGTATAAAATTTACATTAGGCATATAAAAAAGAAGGAGCTATCAAAAATTTTTTTTTTTCAAACTACTATGACATAAGAAAGATAAAATGTAAACAAATGTATCAAAAATACTTGTATAGTACAATTTATATCACTCGTCACAATTGGACCACTAATATTCTTGTAGTTCCTTAAATAATAATTTTAAAACAAAATATGAGAAGATAATATCTATTTTTTATTCTCTCAGTCCAACAATAAATTTACTTATTACACAATTATTAGTAAAAAATCTATATCTACTCTTCAACTAGTAAAATTAATAATGTGTGTACATTAACTAACTCAATTGAGGATCGTAATAGTTAGAATAACTAGTTATTTCTTTATAATTTCTATATATCGATGTCTGCACGGCAAAATGTATAAGCAACACTTATGTCAGGTTGTATGAACAATTCATTTATTTAATGGTTCAATAAAATTTAATGGACCAATCATGGTCTACTAAATCATGTTTAAGGGACCATTATTGATTTGTTAAATTTTTAGTGATCACATATGTAATCCGACATTAGGGTTCTAAGTAACAATTAATATATGATTGGATAGTAGGAGACAAGCTTTATCTGGTGGTGAAAGTTTTACTAATTTGTGATGATTATATAAAGAGACATTGAATTTTCAAATGTGGGATTTACACGTTACTTCATGTGTAAAAAAAATGATTTTGCCTTTCCTGAAAACCTAGAAAAACATCACTTAGCCCTTATGCCGTGTAAGAATTGATATAGTATTAATTTAATTTTAGTGTAATTACTTTCACTGAAGTAATTTGTTATGTAATAAAATAATAGGTGCCATACTTTAACAGTAACATACCTGGTGATGCTTTTATCATGAACCACTCATAATTTTAAACATTTTTAAACTTTTTTGAAAATATTTCTTTCACATAATTGTAAGTAATAAAAACAAATATGTTTAAAAAAAAATTAGAGGTATTTCAATAAGAATCAAATTTTGGATGAATAGCTTATGAGTTATGGGTATATATATTAAAATTTATAGGTATTTTAAGTTTAGATGAGATGAATAATGGATCAATATTTTGTGATGTAACTCTAGTACCATACTGCCACTCCTATCTACTTTTTTTTATTGCTTACAATAATTATCCAAGCAATTACCTATATAAAAGAAATATTTTCAAAAATGTTAATAATTTTTATTACTTACATTTCAATTCTTTACAGACAATGTTAATTTGTTCTAATTTTTAATCTATTTTTTAATGAATCATAATAAAATATAAATTAACTAAAATTGAATTTATTGTTTACTATACTTCTATATAATACTATCTAAAATATTGTTTCTCAATTTTTTTTTGACATATATATGTCTTATGACTGGGGTAATTCTATAAATTGTCCGACACAGAGAGCATTACCAAGATGTCATGAACCCAGCTCTAATCACCATCCTTCCAGCTCCCATACTTCTATACCGTTGTTGACAGTGACATTGGAATGACGGCAGCACAGTGTTATTCAACTATCTTATCAGTGTACTAAATTTGTGTGACTATATTCATTTATCAATTTAATAGTATGTTATAGGTAGGCACTTGTTTACAATGCAGCAAAATTATAACTTGTATTTAGTAATTATTTAAAATATAGAGTTTATAATATTAGGCAATTTAACAAAAGATTAAAGTAAAAACAAATATAGTTGTTTTCTTCTGTTTCTATACAATTATTTGTGTATTATCAATACATTAATTGTTAAAATGACTAATAATGGAGAAATTAAATTGTGCTTATTTCAAATCTATTAAAATCAAACTACAAAAACAATTAGAAAACCATAACTCGAGTTAGATTAAACTATAATTAAAATAAATGTAATTTTATGCGTATGGAACTATATTTTTGAGAAAATATCTGAAAAAGATGTATCTAGTTATACTGTTTTACTTTGATAAGGAAAACAATAAACAGATTTCTCTAATTGTTTACTGATATTTTATGCACGTGTACACTATAGTTTTACACATTGAAATGTATTATCTTCATAAAATCATATAACGTATATCAAGTAGGCGTTAATACGTCAAGCGTACTTTGTCGTTGAGTAGGTCTCTGTAATGTTTATTATGTTCATGAATTTTAATTAAAAGATAAATCATAGTATTCTTAGCAGAAACAATCTACCAACCTTTATTAATTACTAATTATATTTTATTATAATAATATATTGATATCCAAATTTGTCAAAGTTCCAACTTCAAAACCCCGATAAAAATTATTTATTTTTTACATGTGACAAAAAAGTACCTAGTACTTAATAAATTATATAAAGAAAACCAATATTGGTTGATAGTTGATCGACAATGTTGGTAGGAGAAAAATATTGGTATTTGTAATTAGTTTATAACTTCTCATAATTATATTAACAACTTATTGTCGTGGTAAAATAGTCAGTAGCCATAAGACATATACATGCCCGATGTATCTGTTGCATGCAGTGTAGATACTCTTTGGTTTTTTTTATTTAAATTTAAGCAATTATAATATTCAATTTACATATTGGGTAAAAAAAAATTATTTAGCTTACAAAGAAAGTAAGATTTATTAATTAAACTCACCGCTTGCAGTTGTTTATGTACATGCCGAACAATTAATTCTATAGCAACTGTATTATCTCCACCTCGAGGGACAATGATATCGGCATGGATCATGGACGGAGCAATATAATGTGAAAATGATGGTTTTACCATATTACAATACTGTTTTAAAACACCTTGAAGATCTCTACCTCGTTGAGATATATCTCTCTTGAGTCTCCGTGCTAATCTGATATCAGCATCAGTATCTACAAATACCTTCATATCCAACATCTACACAAATATAAAATTAAATAGTTGATATTGTACACGTTTAAGTAGAAACTATAAAATGGATATATATTTTTTTTTATGTTAAGCATATCAATTGTTTTAGTTTTGCTGAATTTTTTTTTTTGAAATTAAATACAAAATAATATAATAACATTTAGGGACATATTTTACTAAGAATTATACAAATACAGTGGAAGAGTTTTAAAGTAATATAGAAAACAATTAACTGAATATTTTTAATATTTATAATAAGTAAGTATCAATCTTTAAACTCTTAGACTGTAATAAATTTGATTAAAATAAAAAAATTTAAGTTTGAATAGTTGAGGAGTGCAATCAAGTTTGGAATAATTGAGAATAACAGCAAATTGATTTAAATTTTTTGTTTTATGTACATATTGTTCTAATATTAGGTATATTTTAAAACTTAATATGATTAAGTTTTCAAAAGTTTGAATAAGATTCAATTTTAAGTTTTAGTTTAAACAGTTTGATGTAAACATTGGGCTCAAGTTTGTACAAATTTGACCCATTCCTAATTATTAAATAATAACTCAACTATCTAAATTCTCAATAACAGTCTTAAATTAATATTCAATTTTAATAAAATATTACCTTCAATACATCTGAATTATAAAATGCCATAATTCCTTCAAATATAATGACATTTGCACCATACATTGTTTTCTAAAACAAATAAATAATATATAAAATATAATATGTAATAAGTATTACTCTATAGGTAAGAATGCCCAGTTTTAATGATTGATAAACAAATTTAATTAAATATCTGAAATAAATAAATTAGTTTAACATAAATACTAAAAACTAATTTGATCAACATTCACCTAGTAGTACCAAATATTGAAAATATTTTAGTTAATAGTTAGTACTAAAGCAACAATATCATGCTTACTGTTTTAGTTTCTCTAGCGTGTGTGACAAAATTATAAATGGGCACTTCAACTTTCTTGCCATCTTTCAACCTTTGCAAAGTAGAGGTTAAGAGTTCAAAATCAAACGCTTCTGGATGATCAAAGTTATACTCATTATGGGCAGCTTTCTCATGTTGTTCTGCAGTTAACACCTAATGTTAAAATGATAAATTAAGTTGTTAATTTTAATAATATAATTAATACTATTATTAATAAATTAAACCTTATAAAATGAATCCATGCTAAGCAGTACAACCCATGGTACATTTAACGATTCTATTATTTTTCTAGCCACAGTTGTTTTCCCAGAAGCACTTCCACCACATACACCTAAATATCGTGTTGTATATAATGTTGATTAATTTTGTTAAGAATTTTAAAGTTTAGTTTATATTGCACAAATGTTATTATAAATACTTAAATTTTGCAATGCAACAGAAGTGCAATTTAATTATAATAGGTAACTCACCAATTACAAATGGTTCTACTTGTTGCCCAGCTGTGTTGTACCATGGTGGTCGACCAGCTGTATAAATTGTGCGAGTATGAGATTGTAATACTGACTCTGATGCTGTTTTCTTAGTCGATTGACTAACAGAAGTAGTTCTTTGCCGTAAAGTTGACCGAGGAGATTTGACCAACACTAAAATAAAACAATGGTACAAAATTAACCTTATGAAAACGAAGAGGAAAACATGTAATAATGTAATAGCTAAAAAGTTGGGTGGAGAGATATTGTTTTTTGTTTTACCTAGGTAATTCATTAAAATGTTAATTTAAACAAATTGAACATTAAATTTTCCAATTTATAAATGTGCAATTGTAAAATTAGATAGTAACATATTGTTACATACTTATTAGAGGAACAATTTTTAATTTTAACAAAGATTTAACTATTGGTCAAAGTTGAATTTTATTCTTATATAATATTATAATATAGGTACTTAATAGTTCTACTATATTAAATAGTATACTAATTAATGTACAGAATGCAATTAGAATAATAATTATGATAAATTGTTACCCGTTGATGGCGCACTAGTCGACTGTTTAGATGGTGACATACTAGATGAGATTATGCTATCACTTTCTTCGTCGTCATTATCTAAAGCAATCGAAATGTCGCCAACTACATCACGATATTCGTTCAAATCACTAAAATCAAAAGAAGAATTAATTACATATGGTTTACGTATAATTATAGTATAAGAATATCTTCTTTAGTATTATACCTTATTTTTATAATTTTTTTTTTTTAACGTGTGGATTTGCTAATGAATTTATTTTAACAAATTACGTTAAGTATCATAACACAATATCAAACAAACAAGAAATTTCAGTCATCAGAAACTACAAACATATTAAATAACATCCAGAATAAGAATGTAGGTAATAAGGATTTAATATCCTTGACCATCCATCTAATTTATAAATTATAAAAAAAAAATATAATGTAATAATATTATACGAGAAAACAAAGACCGACAAATATCGACAACACTGCTGTGGTCGTAGTGTGAAAAAGCAATAGACTATTCTCACTCTATGATTGAAACTATCTAGATACCTATCCAAACTACACACATCGCATTCCACGATCGCGACAGTCAATTAAGATATTAATCTCGATTATAGTAAAGTAGCATTACTAGGTCACTACAAACACCGTTACATTAAACATTATATTAGTTATTACGGCCTAGGTATAATATAAATTACCTATCGGAACTGGCAGAACTCGGAGGATCGAAAGGTTGTATTTTAGCAGCCATCGTGTATAACCGAGCAAGCCTAAAGCATAATATCACCGAAATCGGTGTAGATGCTGGTCAGTGGTTCCCACAAATCACAATAATGATCGAACATGAGCACCGCATGAAATGTCAACAAGCCGTCGTGAACTGAATTTTGGCCGTAAACATGTTTTGCAATTCGTGAGTACCGATGTATAATAATAATAATAATAATATCGTAAAAATTACAGTACAGCTGAGCGGAACAACGTGCAGTCACACTTGAAGCGGATTGACGATGGGAGAAAACTCGTGTGGAAACGGAAAGGTCGTTGTCATCGTACGGGACGATACGAAAAGGATAATTCTATCATGTGACGAATGATAATATCACAATAATACTTTTACATTAATAACAATATTATTATGATAACAGATAACTGTAAAATCATAGATAATACCAGGAGTTATAATTATAGATATTGTTCTATACTTCTATGGTGATACCCCAGTTCTGGTGATACCCCAGTTCTCCCGGAGTGATAAGAATAAAAAAAAATAAATCAGAAATTTTCGAAATCACCATTACCAACTTAGAAAATGAAAAATCCCACCAATCTATCCACAACTGTAGTACCAACCTACGAACAATATATGTCCCCGAAAATTCCCGTATTCACATTTATTTATTTTCCAATTCAAATTCAAATGATAAAAAAAGGGGTTTTCAAAACCTGAATATTTGAAATGACAACTTGATCGGAAAATGTTCGCTTTCAACCACCAGGTGACCGAGAAAGGGAAAATTTACAAATTTGGAAAATCTCACTACACTTACGAGTTATATTCGTTAGTAAAGACATTTAACAGAAATATATAAAAATGAATATAACCAAAAAA
>PVMI01013106.1:812-35244 GCA_008528875.1 Aulacorthum solani
TGTTTTCGAAAAAATCGAATTAAATTTACCATATTTAGTGTATTATTAATAGTAAAAGTTATTGCTATAATTGTATTGCCATATAAACTTTTGATAAAATATACGTTTAGTAGGTAGGTAGTAGATGCCTATATTATAAGCTTACAGTCTATATTTTTTCAAAATCATTTTTCGTATACAGACATATACAGTTGTTTATCATTGAATTTAAGTTACCACAATATAGGTACATTATTGTGACTAAAATAATGTTGTCAATTCGTTTCTGTTCAGAACTTCAGAATCGTTTTTCGTATAAGTACACCTACAAGGATTTATCATTGTCTATTATTGAATTAAAATCTATAACACATACTTATACCAGTTACCACTTACGACTGTTATATATTTTGCAAATACCATTATAGTTATACCTAACATTAGGTGCGATCGTGCAAACATACAGTAACATAGGCACCTACATCATACATGAGTAGGTACACTCGAAAAGTCAATACCTACTATAAAGCAGAGCGAGTTCCTCGATTTTAGAAATATTTTACCATAAGGCAATAAAAATGAATACCTACATTAATTTTGGATTTTACTTTTCTTGTCACAGTTTTAAAAAAAGTTATCACAAATCACAATATATCTTCTAGAGAAGTAAAGAACAATGGCTTACGTAATTGTTATTAGGTCTAAAATATAAATGATTGTATTCTATTAAACTTCTCATCTTCTTTCTTTAGTAAACGATTCGTGAACATGAATGACATTTATATTTTTAATGAATTTAAACGATTCTTAAGACATTCATATGTATTTACCATTTAATGATTAATATTGGTTAAATTATATAAAAACATTTTTCAATTATAATGTTCCTATTATATTTATTTGATTATAAATTATAAAATAAAATAGGTACATGAAATTCCAGGGTTCGACATAAAACAACAATATTATTATGAATTCCATGATTTTGTATAAATACTTAAACGGTTTTTAAAAATTCTATAATTCATATGCAGTAACCTAAATTACTCAGTACCCTATACACATAGGAGCAAATCGCAAGTGGTATAAGGGGGCTTAGCCCCCCCCCCAAAAAAAAATATGCAGTTTTTTATTTGTCTACCCCCTGGAATTTTTATGGATTCCCTTCTAGGCGGCTATACATATTTTATAGTTCTATCTGCGAGAGATTAAGGATCCATTATTTCCTTGTCTAGTTTCATGTTCTGCAAACAGAATTCAAAAGCATAAATCTATTATAGAGTCCGGAGTAATTTAATTATTACAGTTTACTCTGTTTTAGCGGATACACGGTATACAGTCAATAATCATACGGACATGATACCCGCTAATCACAATATTAATTATTATATAATAATTATTACGGTCATGGACGATGCCGCCGCGCCGTTTTAGAGAGGAGTAGAGGACCGTAAAAAACTAAAAACTTACCGAGCCTTCGGGCCGTGTGAAGTGCTGATTACAAACGAGCTGATAAGGAAATAAAGATGATAAAAAAAATAAAATCGAGATACGGACAGTTCAATATTCAAAAAATTTGGTCGAGCCAGTGAGATAGAGAGAGAGACCAAGTGACCGATGTAGAGGCCAGTGAAAGAGAAAAACCTACGATTGTTTTAGCTGTACAATGCCTACATTACATTGTGTCTTGTCGGATGGTTATCTATTATAAATAGAAGTACGTCACACACGATCGTCCCGGCCCCTCGAGATCCGGTCACCCAGACTGACGTGACCGACTGACTGAGTACTTTACGATAATTCCGTTTTCTTCGTCAGTTTGTGTCCGACTCACTGCCTTTTGGTTGTTTACAGTTCGTTTTATTAACTTCGCTATTTACCTATTGCGCCGTTGAACCCGTTCGCAGCCCGCGACCTCTGCTGTTCATCTCTAGTCGTCACTTTTCGTACCTTAGTTTTTGTCTTTCTTTTCTATACTTTGGTCCTTATACTCTTGTTTGTGTTAGTGTGTGAGAATAATAAGAATGTCAAAAATGTACAACAGAAGCATTGCAGGTCAGCGACTGGACTATTATCACAAAGTGGTTCACAACATCATATTGTGCCACCAGGTACGACCAACCGATTATTATTGTTATATTACCTACTGTACCCCCCATTATATTGCCTATATACCACCTAGCATTTAGCAAACAGAGTGATAAGTAGTCACTGAAGAGACCTACCTTTACTATTTTGTTTGTGAATTTTGATTTATTTTAATGAAGAGCTAATGAAAGTGAATTTTAGTGATAATAATAATTATATTTACAATACTGTAGAATCCAGTCACAGGCTTGTTTCCGGCTAGCCCAAACAATTCAGATGCTTGGATCAGGGACAATGTATATACAGTATTGGCTGTGTGGGGCTTATCAATGGCCTGTAAAAAAATGGCAGATATGGATGAAGACCGAGCAAAAACTTATGAACTTGAACAGGTACCTTAAATGAACTAATATAGGTACTACCTATATAATTAGTATAGCCTATACTACCCGTTAACCCCAATTTTTTTTGCAAATTGTTTAACACTTTAATTTCTTTTCAATATCATTTAAATTTCTATATTATTTGGACCTCTTAATCATAGTGTTAAAATATTTATTCATTTTTGTTTTAATTTAAAAAAGATAAGTTTTAAGACATAACTATTTATAACTGGATATGTAATGTAATGTGGAAAATAATTCCAGTATATATTTAAAGTATATTTTCATGGCTTGACAAATTTTAAATTCTGATGTTTTTAACATTATAAAGTATTTTTATAAATTTATAGTTAAATTAACAACTCCTCTAGTCTCTGATGACAACATCAAAAGTTGTTTGTACGTACTACATATAATTTATTTTAATATTTGATATACCTATATTTTATTGTATAATTTAATGATAATAGTTATTTATGAATGTCTACTATTTAAAATTTGAAAAGCATGAATCTATTAATATTGGTACTTGCGTCTTAATTTACAATTTATTGTGTTACAAGTACTTATAATTTTTTTATGAATTATGCACATTATACTAACATAATTTAGTCAAGCTTAGCTTGGATTATAAATTAAAATTTTATTTTTTGCAGAGTTGTGTAAAATTGATGCGTGGGTTATTAATGGCAATGATGCAGCAAAAAGATAAAGTAGAACAATTTAAAGTTTCCCAGAACCCATTACATTCTTTACATGCTAAATACAGTTCTGCAACTGGGCAAACTGTTGTTGGTGATAATGAATGGGGACACTTACAAATTGATGCTATTTCATTATATTTGCTGATACTAGCACAAATGACAGCATCAGGTAATTTTCAAGATATGTATGCACATTGGGCAATTGAGTGTATAACCAAACCAATAAAAATATTTGGCTAGTTTAGTCCTGTTGATAATTAGTATTAAATGAAAAATCATTGAGTAAAATTCGCTTCAAAATATAAAGATTTTTGTTATTAATATTTAATGATTGTTTAGTAGTACAACCATTTTCATCAAATTATTTGCTTTGTTTCTTTGACCCTAACAATATAGAATATTTGCAAACAGGAAAAAACCAACCTTATATTGTTGGCTTTAATAATTTATTGAACAACATTTAACTAACCTAAAATTTTAAGTTAAGAATATTATCGTATTTGAAATTCCATGTGATATGGGTATTATGAGAATTATAAAATGTTAATATCTTATATACATATTTGAATAATCTAAAGAATCCAATGTACAATCACAGATAATGCTGAAAGTTAAGTTTGATAATTAGGTAATCAATTCATTTTAATATTAACACATCATTGGTCGCATGATGAGATATTTTCTCACCTCATTAACATTTTGATTACCACTGTCTTTTGAATAATTTTATTGCCTTTAGTTTCCATTTACTTTATCAGTAACATAAAATAAAAATAATAATTTCACTTTAATTGTCTATGTGTTGTTTAATTGACCATCAATTGTCTGAATGACTGTATCTATCAAATGTGATTTGTACTTATATAATGAGAGAAATACTCTACTTGCGACACTAATAAATAATGATTATAATATTAAAACTCAATTATTTAATTATATTTATACAAAAATATTATATGTATAGAAATATGATACAATATATGAATTTTAAAAATTATCATAATAAGACAAATTGCATAAGATTAAAGAATGGTAATTTAAAATACATGAATATATAATATTACATATAAAAACAATCCAACAAAATTATTAATATACCACCAACGATGAATAAAAATAGATGTGATCCATAACAGATTAGAACAAATCAAAATTGATTCAGAAAATTTGCTGAGTTATGCATTGGTTAAAGGTAGTAAGTAGGTAGTACACTGACACTCTTTTAACATTATAAATTTGTTATAATATTAGTTTATAAACTTGAAAGGACACCATACCCACATGTGTTGGATTCATCTTATAAATGTACAACATAGCAAAACCTATTTTAAGCGGGACAAATATTCTTTGTACTTATAGTAAAATTACCAAAATTGCACAATGCACAAGACTTCAATCTGTTACATGTTTTCTTTTTTTGAAAACAGTAACCAATAATTTTAAATACCTAATATAATAAAAAAACATATAAAACCTATTGTTCTCAAACTAATTACTTAAATTATATTTAAAAAATGCTACAACACAGACAAAGTTCTTCCCAACGCATTGTGGAATTTTGGTAATCCTACTATAAATATAGCGGAGGGGAACAAGTTTTGCTATGTTGTACATTTGTAAGACAGAGATAATACATGTGGGTGTGTGTTGTCTTAATTACTTTGATAGACTTGTTTCCCAATACTTAAATTTAATAATGATATCTTTTGAGATTTTAAAATACTAAAAAATTACCAATTGGTTTCTTATCCTGTTTAGTCAGCTAGTTTGATAATATTTTTCTATGATTATGTTTTAAGGTCTTCAAATTGTATTTAACTTGGATGAAGTGTCTTTTATTCAAAATTTAGTATTTTATATTGAATCTGCATATTGTATACCGGTAAGTAAATTTTTGTTTTTTAAATATTACTTTAAATATTATTTTATTTGGGTTTAACTCAGGATTATGGTGTATGGGAACGAGGTGATAAATCAAATCATGGTCTTCCTGAATTAAATGCTAGTAGTATTGGAATGGCTAAAGCTGCACTGGAAGCAATGAATGATTTAGATTTATTTGGAGCACGAGGTGGTCCATTCTCTGTAATACATATACTGTCAGATGAAGCTCAAAAATGTCATGCTGTGTTACAAGTTAGTGGTAATAAATTGTTAAATATAAATGTCAAATTAATTTCATAATTTTTAGTCAATGCTGCCAAGAGAATCAAATTCAAAAGAGTTGGACAGCAGTCTTCTGTCGGTCATAAGCTTCCCAGCATTTTCAGTTGATGATCCGCAATTGATTCAGTTAACAAGAAACGCTATTGTATCAAATTTGATGGGAAAATATGGCTGTAAACGATTTTTAAGGGATGGTCATAAGACTCCACGTGAAGTAAACTAATATTTTTTTATGATTGTTTACCTTTAAATGACTTATACAAATTATAGGATCCTAATAGACTTCATTATGACCTTCATGAACTGAGAGTGTTTGAAAAAATTGAATGTGAATGGCCATTATTTTTTTGTTATCTAATATTAGATTATTGTTTTCAAAAAGATACAGAAACTGCAAATTTCTATGTGGATGCATTAGAAAAGGTAAAAATAAAAGTCATGAAAATGTTTAAAATCTTATACATGTTTATAGTTCATTAAAATAATAGCACACATGTATTGAGCAGGTTATGATCGATTCAGAAGACGGCATTAAACTTGTTCCTGAATTATATGCCCTAGAAAGTGAGAACATAAATGCAGAGATTGAAAATCCAGGGAGTCAAAAACGAATAGCATTAGGAAGATGTCCGTTCTTGTGGGCACAGTCACTCTATATGCTTGGAAAACTTTTGCAAGAAGTGAACTATTTTTTAGATAATATATATTCATAATCAAGATCAGTAAATACTATAAACTTTCATAGAACTTTCTAGCTGTCGGAGAACTAGATCCATTAAATAGACGACTATGTTTAGAAAAAAAACCAGATGTTGTTGTACAAGTAGTTGTTTTGGCTGAAGATAATGCGATCCGTGATTTACTTCTTCAACATGATATTGTCGTTCAAACCATTGATGAAGTTTCACCAATTGAAGTGCAACCTTCAACTGTTCTTAGTCACCTTTATACATACTTAGGTAATTTAGTGTTCTATATTTTATTTTCCATATTATTAATGATTGAATTGTTGATAATATTCTAATATTATTGTAATTGAAAAACATACATTCTAATATTTTGTATTTAAAATGTCTAAAATTTAAATCATTGCTACATTATTTTTATTTTCTAGATAATAATAATTATTCTTTTTTTTACCTTTAAATAACAGGTAGAAATGAAAAACTTGGATTATCTGGAAGAAAATCCCGTGATGTTGGAATTCTGAGTACTAGCAAATTATATACATTGCAAGATCGAATATTTGCATTTACTCCACAGGTATGGTTCTACTATAAATAAAATGATTATTTTTCAATTGATTTGAATTTTTAATACAAGGAGTATACTATGTAGAATGTAGAAAGTAGATTAATTTTATGTAAATTATAGCATTTGAAAAAAAAATTTGAACTTCTGTTGACATTAATTTAAGTTATTCATACCTTACATTTGAATAATATCAACACATAAAATAATACAGACAATTTTTAAATAGCATAAAAACAGCAATTATTAAAACTAATTATAAGTTTAAAATCAATTTAAACTATTTTGATTTTTCATTCATAAAACATTATTAAAATTTAAAAATTAGATTACTAGTTTTCTTTAATTGATATAGTGAAATTTTTTTTTTAACAATAATTTAGATTACAGATCGTCAAAGGTATTACATTGCATCTGACAATAATCTGATGATTGATTTATTTAAGAATGAAATAAATTTCTTAAAATCTAGTTGGCAAAACTTGTTAGGCCGACCCACAGTTGTTATTGTTATAAAAAAACTGCATTATGGTATTTATTGTTTTATATATATTTAAAAATATAATTTTGTGATAATACACTGTAGAATAATTATTAATAACTATAAAATCTATTATTCTTTAACATAAAATGAGTTTGGTTTAATATTTTTTTTTTGAAACTTACAAATCATATTATTAATTATTTACATTTGAATTGTTTTCTACTTTTTTGTAAGTAATAAATATAATAGATAACAACATTATTATAATAACAGTTTAAAGTGTATTAATACAAAATACTGACAGCAAAAAAATGTTTTCATATTAACTTGAATTTTAAGTGTTTTTTTTTTAACATAAACTGATTAATAAAAATGAATGTTTTGGTTTTTTTCTAAATGTACCACAAAATAATAACAACGTTTAGGGCGGTTATGTTTTTATTTTGTTTTATATGTTTACTATGTAGTATCTAGTGAATGAATTAGTGCTATTAGGTATTATTTTCTAGTAGACACTTGATTTGGACCAATATTATATGGGAAATGACATTGAATTGTTATTTAACAATATTATGATGGATCTAGCATTTTTGACAATGAGTTGGAAGCATATGTTAGGTCGTCCAACATACACTATAATTGCTTCTTCCAATTTTGTAGGTAAGGTGAATATATAATTTTATAATATATTCAAAACTATCAATATTTATGGTGTAAAAAATAATTTCAAACATAGTTATTTAGTATCAACTATCGAGTTGCATAGTTTTTATTAGTATTCATATTAGTTTGTGTAAGCTTTGTGTTGTTATTATCGCATGGCTATATTTTTAAGTTTTTAATCAAATAACTGCTGTAATAGAATTGATTTATTTTAAACCAATGTAAAATTAATTTATTACATTATCTATTTAATTTTACAAGTGTAAATGTTTTTCATACTGTTTATAGATCAAGGTAAAATTCCATTAGCTGTTATAACAACAATCAAAAAATTGAAAAGTGGTTACATTAATGGAACTAGGTAATATGTCATATTAAGTGCTCTAAGTACAACAAAATGTATATTGTATTTTTATTTTTTCTAGAGTAACATTAGGAAACCTTAATGGCTTTCTTAGCACTTCGTGTGTTACAAATCTTAGTTTCTTAGGTAGTCAAGAAATTGGAATGCCATACAGTAAGTTTTTCTTAAAATTTTTAATTAATTTCTATTTATCAGTTACTGTACATTTTAGAACTTAATACAGAAGTAGAACAGTATTTAGATGAGCATATTGTCAAAAGTTTTATAAATCAATCTACTTTATTAACCTGTATGCCTAACAAAAATACGAAAATAAAAAGAAAAATGTCAGTTAAGGGAGCTATAAAGAAAACGAGATCATTCATGCTTGATGGTGAGTATATTATTTTAACTATTTAATTAATTTTAATTTTTTGATATTATTTTAAGCAGCCGAAGAACGACGTATTCAAGTAGCTGAAACACTTGCTGCTTCAAATTCACTAACAAATAGAAGTCCATCTCCTGAAAATAATTTAGTGATGCCACTTAAAAGAGAGCGTCACCGTCCTCGACTTCATAGCCGCTTTAAGTAATACAAATCATTTTTTTCATTCATTTAAAGTATCAAGGTGTATTGAAAAAAATAATTATTATTCTCAAGCAATTGTCATACTAGAAGTGTGAAATAAATTCTTTTTTGCACCTTTTGAATTTCATTTAAATAGTTTTATTACATATAATATAAGTATAATATATGATAACATATATTATACATTTTATTATTGCTGTAACAAATTCATATTGTATTACTTTTAATTTTGATTAATTATTATTATTGTAACTATTACTTAATAATAATTTTAACATTTAACATTTAAAATTTCAATTGTATTTGTTGTAAATTAGTATAGAGAATCAATTTTTAAAATAAGATATTTTGATACTCTAAACATCCATTAAAATATTCTCTTGTACAGTGTTAGTTAGTAATGTAACAAAAGTTACTTTGTAATGTGTTACATAATTTCTTTAGAATTATTTTCAAGTTACAAAAATGTAATTGCTATTACTTTTGATGAGTAATTTCTATAGTATAAAGCGTTACAGTTTTGACATGTTTAGTACCTATATATATTTAATTTTAATTTGTTTTAATTCAATATTTAATGATTTTGAGATGTCTAATTGCACTGTAAATTATGAGTAATATTAATTAAATTTATTATTTAATTTGATTTCTCTAAATACCACAATATGTACATAGAGCATTTCCTATGAATATTTAAGATCGATTGATATTTGTTGTACTTATATGGTCAGTTGGGTGTAGGCACAGCAAAAATCTTGTGGCATCTAGTGAGTAGTGTTGATGGAAGCAATTAAAAGTAGGTTTTAAGACGAAATCTGTACAATATTTATATTTTTCTCAGACCCCCATGCAATATATATCGTTTTTTTTTACTATTAGTGTTTTATGCTATTAAAATATTCTTTAAACTCAAAATATGCATTTGTATATAGGTACTAAAAATCTTGTATAGATTTCATTGGTGTAAATAACAAAAAAAAAGCACGATTTAAAGGATACATCATTTCAATAAAAATATTAATATGTTATCTTTAATTAATAATCATAAATTCATAAAATATAAGTACATGTTGAATAAAATGTGATCTTTATCCTACTAAAAATGTTAAGGCTTATATTTCTCACTAGTTAGTATAAATTATTTTTACAGTTGAAACACTGTCTAAATATAAAAAGTTTCATTTAAAATAAATGTTTAATAAAATGAAAATATCCACGATTTATATCTATTGAAATTCTGAAGTTGTAAATTTCAATATGAATTTAAAAAGTAATTACTGTGCAGGTATATATTGGTCCAAAACTCGTAATTATGTTAGTTTTATAATACACTTTTTCTTGTTTTATCTTTGTATTATTGTTAAGGTAATTGATTGAATTACCTAAGTTAAAGATCATGACTTCATTTTTTTATACATATGCTTTTTCAACAAAGCCCCAAATTGAACCTAAACATAATTTTAGGGCAAGTACAGAGTTACTGTATGCTGAAGCTGAATTGGACGGTATTTTATCTATGTTAAGTGAATCAGACTTAGAAGAAAAAGGAGATATTTTACAATACTTAGTAGACACTTATGGCTTAGAATATGATACAGGTTGACACAAATATAAATTATGATTAAGCTTAATTGTATTTATATTTTATTCCATTTTTAATGTCTTAATAGGAATGAAGGAGGACTATAAACCAGTTTTAGTTAAAGATTTATTAAAACTACTTTACGAAAAGGCATGTCAGCAAAACCATTGGGGATTGGTCAGACATACAGCTGGAATGTTAGGGAAGCGTGTGGAAGATTTGGCCAAAGCCTTAACAGATCTTTTAGTTCGTCAAAAACAGGTAAGTAAAAAAAAATAATAATTTGAAGAAGCATTAAAAAAAAAAAAATAATAATAACAAACATTAATATAGGTAACTATTGGTATGCCTCCATTTAATGAGCATACAATATCAACACCTTTACCTGAAGGAGAATTGCGACAAGTAATTCATGATGCTTATGGAGATGATGAAAGTACAGCCATGTTAACGCAGGTAAAGTATGTCAATTGATAATTTTAAAATCTACCTAATACATCTATTTTGTATTTCAACATTTAGGAACTTTTAGTTTATTTGGCCATGTTTGTACGAACTGAACCACAATTGTTTTTGGAAATGTTAAGGCTTCGAGTCGGTTTGATTATACAAGTCATGGCAGGTGAATTGTCTAGAACGTTAAATTGTTCAGGAGAAGAAGGTTCTGAACATTTATTTAATTTATCACCGTTTGAGATGAAAAATTTACTACATCATATAATGAGTGGAAAAGAATTTATATTGAGTAGCGGTAAAATATTATATTTTAATGTTATAAAGATGATTAAAATAGTTTTTTTTTAATAAATTTGATTTTGTTTTTAGTTGGGCGTGGTAATTTTTCAGTAGTAAGCTACAAATCAAGCCATGTCAGTAAGGTACGTAATTGTACAATTGTACTTAACCCGTCGTTTTTAGTGTGTTGATATATTTTCTTCTCGGTGTTGTTAAAATTACCACTGTTTATTGCCTTAAGCATCTTTATATACCTTATCAGTAAGGTATAATTTAAAAATGATTGAATATCAATGGACATTTTAATGAACCATCAACTGTCAGTATTCGTCTAACATGATCAGTACTTCCTATACTTGAACTTTTGACAACAACTGAAAGAAATTCTTACCATGCTACCGATGAAGAATAAATAATAGATGCTACCAATGACAATCCAACGACTAACACACAAATTAATATTAAAATTTTTATACACTAGAAAAGTCAAATTGAAGGATTATTGTCGAATGATCAATCGGAGGTCAACAGTGAAGCATTAGAGAGTGATCGTCAAGGACAGTGGTTACGGCGTAGACGTTTAGATGGAGCGTTAAATCGAGTACCTCGAGAATTCTATAAACGTGTTTGGATAATCTTAGAAAAGGTACAAATACTATTGTCAAGCTCAAAATCATTAAAAAAGTCATGCTGATCTAAAACAAAGTTTGTAAAATAGTAAAACTATTTTTTTTTTTTTTAGTGTTGTGGAATAGCTATTGATGGAAAACTCTTATCACAAAGCCTAACCCAAGAAGTATGTCACATTTTTCAGTTTGGTACATTATATTTAAACATTAAATTTATATATTCATACTTACCTTAGATGACATCTGGTGAGTTAAAATTCGCTTTGGCTGTAGAGACTGTACTTAATTGGATCCCACATCCAGAGTATAGACAATTGATAGTCGAAACATTGATGATTTTTACACTTTATGCTGAGCAAGAAATTTCACCTACTCCTCATAGAATAATAACAATTGAAGATTTTGTGCACAAAGCTAATGAATTATTTTTACAAGATCAAGTATGTTCATTTTTTTTTTTTATTCATTTCATTCACATACTTTTATTTATTTATCTCATAATAGGTTGCTATTAATGGAGATGCCACTTTGTGCTGTGCAAAACTACACAAGGAACTCACCCAAGCTGGTTCACTGTTATGTGGTGGTGCTGCGTATATTTGTCAACATTTCTATGACAGTGCCCCGAGCGGCAGTTATGGAACAATGTCATACATTATAAGAGCAATGGCATATGTCTTAGAAGATTCCCTAGGACTAACAGATGTTGAGTGTTCCATTTCATGATTTTATTTTTTATTTTTGTTAAAAAATTTTAGTGCCATGCAATATTATTGCTAGTTTGAATTTTAATTTCAATTGGAAGTAACTTAGTCTCAGTTTTTTAATTATTGCAAAGAATAATTCCTATGATATTTTTTATGCATAGATTTATTATTGTTTAATTGATAGAAAAATTATTAATTCTGCAGTAACTGTACTTTAGTTATTGATTATTTAAGCAATAAATAAAAATAAAAATAATAAAGATTTTTTTTCATTATTTCTAAGTTTTAACACAATCTATAGAAGAAAGTTGTGAATAAATATACAGGTTACTAGGTTAGTAACATAATACTAAGAAAACATGTAAATATGGAAATTAAAAAAAAACTAAAATTTAATTAAAGATATTATTCTTGTGATACTCAGTACTTAAAATCATACACTCATTGCGGTGATTTTTAATTTATATATTGTAGTATCATTAATTAGTTTTCAATGATTAAAAAAATTTAATTGTTTGATTATTAAAATATTGAGTATTAAATAATAATTTTCTTCCATGCTATTTTGAAAAGTTATTGTCTACAGTTTACTTATATTATAATATATTCTAGTTATTAAATTATTTTAATATAGTTTATTACATTGTATTAATTTAAGTTTGATAAATATTTTAAATTTATGAATAATTTAACATAAAACTTATTAGGCAAATCAGTCCTAAGCATTTCTAAATTTTTTTATTTGAAGTTCAGTCTTATAATTAAACAGGTATAGAGTACAATGCTGAAATGCATTGTACATTCTAATTCATAGTTTATAGATGTTTGTTTGGTTATAAAATTGTATTTGAATAATGATTATTCTAGTGAATTTTTTTAATATGTATTACTTGTAGTATGAATTGCATATTTAAACTAATGATAACAGACGTCAGTGTCAGACATTCAACTCTGGTAAAAGCATGGAAGTTTTTGTATGAGTGTTAACAGTACAAGGAATACTTAGGTCTTAGAGTTAAAAAAATAATTGAACACAAATTGCAATAATAAAAATGGGTTAATGGTACAGAATCTGGGCTACCACCAAAAGACGATAAATTTAATAATATTTTTTAATTTTCTTGATATGTCATCAGAATTGAGCATTGTCACACATACTCGGAACATTTGGGTTTCTTATGATGCAGTTAATTATTTTTTAATCTTTTGTACGTTTCTTATATGGCTATAATCGTCTTTTTGTTTCTTCCCAAATTCTCAACCATTAGCTATCAATGTTTATTTATACTTTGTAATGATCCACCAGTCATTTTGATGGAAATTTTACATTTAAAATTGTTCTCAAGATATTCAGTGATAATTACATTTAGTAACACTATACAGTGGGTACTGCTTAATGTGGATCACTTTAACATATAAGTATCTATTTTTATTTTGCATTCTATTATACAATAAGTTGACATTATTGACAAATCTCATAAAAGTGACCACATAGCATATGATGATAAATTACATTATTCAGTACCCCCTATTGTAAATAATTTTATTTCATACAAGTATTATAATGATTAATGAGTATAACATAATATAATAAAATGGAAAACATGATCTATAGCTATTATGTATTACCAGCTACTATGCTTACATCTTTATGATAAAAATCATATTTAAATCATAAATTAAGTAAGGGGTCGGCAATAAACAGCCCACGGTTCGCATCTGGACCGCAGGGATGAAATAAATTAAAGAACCGCCTAAAATATTTTGCTTTAATGATGATTTGTCTCCATATAGACCCAAATTAACTTGCAAAGCAAAAAAAGGTTTCTGGACCTCAAAATTAATTTTTCAAATCATCTGCACCCCTTTTGAAACTAATTACCGACCCCTAAGTTATAATTAAGGTACAAACCATCAGTAGGTACCAATCAAACTTTCAATTATTAATATTATATTAAATAAATGTATATTTCGTTATAATATCAAATGTAATATGTGATTATAATTCATAAATATAACTGATTTCCTAAACACTAATAAAGTTAAACACACTCATAAATAAAAATAATGAATAATAATGAAAAAATGTAATAATAATATTTTTTTCTGTTAAATTTAATATTGATATTAATACAATCCACGTGGTTCACTTTTAAAATTGTTGAGCTGACCAGAATACCAAACATCAGGATTAGACAATATTGATTTTCCTTTTCCAAGTTCAAAAAATCAAATTGCAACAATGTTTGAAATGTTACTAGTGATTAAATTGTTATTCTGTGATGAATTATGAGAGATAGAATTCGATTCATGATTGTGCTTGAACTGGGTAAATATGACAAGCCGAATAACACAAATTCAGTTAATGGCATTTAATTTAATATATTCTCAAAATAGAGATGATATTATCATAGAAGCATAACTGCATAATCTTATTAAGCTTGTTAATTAGGGTGCAATAAGTGATATATTTAAATAACATATAGATAATGTACAAAGAGGACTTGAGCGTGATTAACAATTGGATTTGAAGTCCAGAGAGAGGAACGACATCTCTCACAAATTCGGCTCTGAGTTTGCATCTAAAATATAACCAAGAGGAATCACGTGGATCGCAATAAAGTATAAGATTAATAATATAATTATAGGTACTTAAATAGTAAGACTACTTAAACTACTTGTACAACAAATATTCATAAATAAATTTTGTAGAAGTAAGAGTAAAAGAAATTAAATAAGTTAACTAAATTTTTAGCTAAACCAGATTCACATAAAAAAAAATACATATCTGCTCAGCTGAAAGTGCTGAGTTTTTTTTAATATTGTTAATCTAAGAAATTTTGCATCAAAAACATGCTTGTTAAATAATAAATACATATTATATCATTTTATAAGGCTAATGTTTTAGCTAATATGTATTTTTTTCAGATTACCTATGTCTTCTCTCATTGCTACAATATTTTTATTTTTATTTATTAATAAATATTATATTATTTTATTCAAATGTTACATCATTTTTTTGTATACCTACTATATACATCATTGTAAAACCGGAGGTGTAGATACCAATGAGAATTTAAAAAACATTATTATCTTTTTACCTTCTTAGGGAATCAACTACAGGGATTGTATGGTACTATCATTGTAGGTTTGGGTATGACCTTTAGTTACACTATTTTAGACAAGTTATACCTAGGTACTCTAAAGAATATATTTGTGAAATGAGCTTGATAATTCATTTTATTATTACTTATAATTAGTAGAGACAGGATTGAGGATAAAATGTTTTCACATATTCTTTTTGGCTGTTTACAGTACCTACCTAATGTGGATCGGAAATTTTGAGTCAGCAGGTAGGCCCGACAATTAGGGTACCTACCAATCTACCAATCTAGTCCATCATCACAATAAAAATATAAATTTTAATAGTTATTGAATATTCACAATTAATTAAATAATATTTAAATGATTATTAAAAAATGTTTTATTTTATCTTATTTCAATATTACATATTTTAATTGTATTTATATATAATTTTTTTAAATTTTAATTAAGGAAAATAAAGATTACGGTGTAGGTACCTATCTAATATTTTGAAGTTTCATAGTTTCAAATAATAATGCATTAGTAATTAGTATTAGCAATGATTTTAAACCATGATGAGTATGGGCTAGTTTTTAAGAAATCATCAAATCCAGTTCTGGTCCGGTTCCTAAAATTTTACTTTTTGTTTTAACATTATTGAGAATAATAACTAAGAATAAAATAATGTATTTATAAAGAACTTTATAATTATGAATTTTTTTTATAAAACATAAATAACAATCATTAATTATTATTTTTAATTTATATTATATTAAACATTTTATTTAGGTATTTAGATTTTTTTTTTTTTTTGAAGAAAATCAACATTCAATTGATCAATCAACATTTGATTCTCAAAACCGAAAAAATAAGAACCGGTACCGGTCCATACCTAATAAGTATAAGATATCCATAATAAGTCATTTTTGTTTAAGATTTCCCAATTGATTGAATATATTTAATGTTTGACATTGAATAAAAGTTTGAAATATTCTAGGTACAACCAAAGTGGTTATGCCGGTTATATATACGCTGTTATATTATAATACCTACCTAATTACTGAACAAAAATATAAAAATTGATTACGATTTTTCCGATCCACATTTTAGAAGTCAAAGAATATGTGTTTCATAATAAGGTACCATTTATAGGCTGTTGCTATACCTTTATAAAAATTATCCAGTCTCTACCATGAGCTATGGTTAGATTAGAATTTTTACGAAATTAATGATTAAAGTAGCACCTTGTTCTTTAGGACGGCATATAAATTAATTGATAGTATCAACAACGTCTCAATAATTTAATATGACATCTCAAATAACTTTAAATGTGTTTTATTTTCGTACTGTTTTGTGTTGAAACTTGTTTTCAAAAAAAACAAATTTATTTAGTTTTTCAATTAAAAAATCATTTAGTTGCGTTTTATCATGCGCCATTAGGTATACATTGTATAAAATTGAAAATTAATAGTCGAATAGTAAGGAGGAGGAGCCTCCCTCCCATGTCATGTGTTTTTGAGGAGAACATATTATTAATATTTTGTCCCTCTTAAGGAAAAAAAACTTAAATCACAGCCTGTAAAATTAAATTAACAATTCACTTTGTGTACTTAAAAATATTTTTTCCAATGTAATATTTATTATAACAATAGACATAGTATAATATGTTATAATATAATATATTATGTCTATGATTATAAATATATTAACACAAGACTACATCTTATTAATATTATTATAATTTAAATAATTTCAGAGAAAAAACAGATAATTATATTGACTTAAGTAGTTACCTAGATATATAATATGATAATACAATAAACTCTTAAATCAATTTTAAACTTTTTGTACAATCAATTTGTTCAATTCTTTCCTTGGTATCCGTGTCGTTTTGATACACGAACATCGATAAATAATTGTACGGTGCATCTTATATACATGTAAGCAGTAAGCTCGTGCCGAGAATTCCATCAGTTTGTATTATAAATAAAGGTACCTAAATAGTACCTACTTAGCTATGTATTGATTGGTTAGCCAAATGAGAGTTTCCGATTACAAATAATATACGAGTATAATATTATATTAATATGTTATAGGCAATATGGTGATCGGGAAGTTTGTTTTTGGTATTTTCACCTTTATTGTAAAATTAGTATATTTTATTCTTAACCTCTTGACTTCAAACTTGAGGTCTTGCACTTGAAGTCACAATTTCCATTGCATTTTTATACATATTATTGAACTCGCATACATATTATAATATGCATATAAATTGATACATGGTTATGGTTTGCAATTCAAATTTATCCATATAATTTTCATTATATTGGACTATACATCTCTTCCTCATTGTTCTGTCGTTTATTCTTGTAAAATGTTTAATTTAGCTAATTTTTAATCTCATTATATTGTTATTGGTCCTTTTTTGAACTTGCATCATATTATGTGAACCATAAAATCACATTATATTAATAACAATGTGTGACGGTAATACTTATATTATAATTAGGTACTATGAAATCAGCAATATTGTTTGACATTTGTAGCTTTTGGTCCTGAAATGTACATATTGTAACTTTCTTGCTCTCCTGATTGGTAGGTCTGTTCAGTACTTAAATAGGTACTTTATAATGCCATAAAATCGATTACAGTAATAAATATAACAAAATACGTTTCAAACTTATTATAAAATAGATTAGGTATGTTATAAGCGTATATAATATTTAACAACACCTAAATAAAATTCATAAACTTAATATGTACATGAAAAATAATGTATAGGTATTTAATAAACGAGGCCTGGTGAGGCTCAGGGGTTGGCTTCAGTCACTAACGTGTTCTGAGGTCAAGGCATCGACCACGTCGTTAGTTCCCGGATAGATGACCACCCAGGTTTTCAGTTACGAATCCTCCTCATATAAAAGTGTTCCTAAACCGACTTAAAGCCCCCTACAAAAATGGTAATGGCACTAGTTGCCTATACTAAAGATCAATAAAAAAAAAATATATATTTAATAAACGAATAATTATAATATAGTTTTTGATAATTAATTATAACAAATTTTTCAATTTTGTAATAAAAATATATTAATAAACATTTCTCACTAAATTACACAGCCCCCAATCAATCAATAAACCCTTTATCCGAACTTTTACAAGGTTAGTAAAATAATTTACCAACCCTAAAATTCCAACTCATATATTATATCATATTATTAAAAAATAATGAATTGTTTTAAAATTTAATATTTAATTATTTAATTATTATAAATTAAATTATTAACATTTATTTAGAATATGCTAAAAAAATCGAGAAAAAAAATTATCAAATATTTGTAGTCAATATCAGTGTTGTAATAATTACCAAAGGGGTTAGCAAGGTAATTGGCCCTGCCAATTGCAAACTCGATAAAATATACTTTTTTAGGCGTATGATTTTCAGTTCACGGGCTTTTAGTATAAATTTGATAATTGATATACTTTTATGCCCAAATCTTTTAAGACACTATTGTGGCATTAACTAATAGGCTGTCAGTGAAATATCCGTTACTTATACAATAAACTTAAGAATATGGCCTTACGGACATTTTTTATAGTTGATTTCTTTAGTAACTTTACCCGATTGAAAAAAAAATTTAAAAAAAACATTCATATCAAAGTACTATAAAATTGACTAGGCAACCTGTAATATTATTATATAAATATCAAAAACATGTTTTTGAATAAATTTAGAGATAACAAATGAAATATCATAATATTAAAATGAGATAGGTAGGTATCACCCTCAATTCGCTTTTAAAATATTAATTGTAACGGTTTAACATAATATATTTATATGTTTTTTAGAATTTTTGTTTCGTATTATATAATATAGAACTCCTTAATTATTTTTGTTTCTTGCCAAATATTTTAGGAGTGATATTGGTAATTGGTAATTATTATAATAATTACATGTATAATTATAGTCAACTTATGCAGTAAAAAATCTACATCTACATGAGGTACATTGTGTAATATAATAAGATGTGTTTAATATGTCATCGTATGCGTGTGTATAGGTAGGAACCTACCTGTTGTGAATTCAATCGTCTTTGGAGAATTGAGTTTTCGTTGTTTTTTTCCAGATCCGTTTGAGAGAAAAATTTCGTTTGACGCATATATTTGGATTCACCACCGAATCATTGTCCACCGAAGTCACTGGAAGATCGTTATCCACTGGAGCCATCACCAGATCGTTGCTTAATGGAGCCACTGGCACTGTCATTTTCATCATCTCTGGAGCAACCATCATCAGAGCCACCATCGCTGGAGCCGTCACCTTCTGGGCCACCTGCAACACCGAAGATGCTAACCCTGGAGCCGCCACCACCCAAGCCGCCATAGCCGGAGACGCGAACACCGAAGCAGTCACCACTGAAGTCACGAACGCTGGAGCTACCAACACTGAAGCCACTGTCGAAGGAGCCATCACCCCTCGTTTTGGTTTAACGATGCAGCGTACTATCGCGTTGTTGCTCATTGCTATCGCTTGGTTGTAAACACGATCAAACAATCGAACGCCCTTGATTTTTTTTCGTCCTAAGGTATAACTGTAAAATAAATCGTTAATATATTTGTCGCTAGCCCACTGGTCACTAAATGGATACTCGGGTGTCTTAAATGGACAGTCGTCGATGTTGCACGGGCAGTCGGTTGGTTTAAATGGGCAGCCGAATGGCATGTATGGGCATTTCGACGTTTTGTACAAACAGCCGACGGTCGCATTCGTACAGCAGTCAACAGCTAAGTTCGGACAACTTTTAACGATCACATTTGAACAGCAGTCAATGGCCTCAATTGAGCAGCAATAGACAGTTTCTATCGGACAATATTGGACGGCTGCTATCTGGCAGCAGTTGATATCTACCATTGAACATTCGACCCCAACGGGTTCGAGCTGTTGGCAGTTGATAGGTTCTAACTGAAAAACGTTAGGGTCAAAGGGCTGTGGTGCCAACAAGGCGTCACATGCTTCTAACGTCAATGGCTTACACTCGTTTATTGAGACAAAATTATGTAACATGTCCCGCATAATTGTGTATTGAGCGTTGTACATGGCGTTGAGTTCTGTATATTCTGAGTCGTCAACCTCATCTTCGGATTCAAATAAGTCTAATTTCTTGTATTTGTTTTTTTTATTCCGGTTCCAGTGGTACAGCTGTCTTATCATCTTGCTAAGCACTGTGTTCTTTAGTTTTGTGTACAGGCTAAACTCCTTCTTGGCTGCATTCAAGCCATAACTGTGATCGTCGTTAACCGGCGGTGAATACTGAACCAACAATTTTTCATCACTTTTTTGGCTTTTTTCTCTTAAACTGTGGCTTTTCTTTTCTTTTCCATTGTTGCTTCCTTTTTCTCCGCCAATTTGGTTTCCTTTTTTTCCTCCACTGCAGCTTTCTTTTTCCCCTGAACTATGGTTTCCTTTAACACCTCTACGATGGCCTTTTTCCAATTGTGGACGACCTCCATCTTGTCTTACAATTCGTACTCCATCACGTCCTCCACTACTACGTCTTCCATTTCGTCCTCCACTGTGACTTTCGCTACGTCTTGTATTGCGGCTCACTTTATTCCTTCCACCATGGCTTCCATCTCGCCCTTCATCAAGTCCACCACTTCGACTTCTGTTGTGTCTTCTACTTCTTCTTACAACACGTCTTCCATTGCTACTACTCCGGTTTTCATCGTGCCTTACACTGTAAGTTTCTATACATCCTCCACTGGGGTTCAAAGACCGCATCAGCAAATGTCCTTTAATTTTGATCTTAATTTGTCTTATGCTCAATACTTCAGATATGTTCTCGATAATAGTAAAGTTTTTCGGTATACATGATGATGGCACCACCGTCTTCATGCCTGGTATCCAGTGCGAGTTGTCGTTGACGCTGTACAAAACTAGTGGTGATCGAATACCCTTGCCATACACTATGCCTGTCCTGTCAGTTTCGTTGTATATGTACATGTCGTATCCGAAATCATCAGCGATCACCGCTAATTCCTCGTCTGACCACCAGTAGTATGGCAAATTTGTCAGGTCAAACATGTGAAATATATTGCGCATTAACGATTTAGGATTGATATTGCTGCCTGTCATGCTCAATCCATCGCTCAACGCTTTACATATAGCATGCAATCCACAGTTACCATCACTTGGCACGCTGGGTCCGTGTCTATAGTATTTAAACGTATTCAAAATCTTTTGCTTTTTGTCAGCCATTGTGAGGTCTCTATTCATATTGTAGTGTTTGAATCAACAGTTTGAAGTATATTTAATATATTATAATCCCCACTTGTATACTCCTTGATGGAAATTCCTGACCGTTAAGTGTTCTTAAATTTGGCCCAACGTTCTAAAAGTAAAACATTTAAAACATTTATTTAATAATGTATAGGCAAATAGTTTATAGGTACTATACGGGATTGTTAGTAAATGTCAATGCTATAGCACCGTTTGGAACAAAAGTCTTAAAACAATTGCATAAAATACGATCTTAAATTAGATTCGAAATGGACATTTTGCGATTTTTTAAATTTTTTTAATACTTAATATTAGTTATATATTTTTTACTTTCTAACAATTAACCAAATGAAACCATTTTTTTGAAAAAAACTTAAAATGGGAAGTATTACGTTTTAGATTCTAACCATATAATCAAGAATTAAATTGAATAAGTCATGATAAGAATAACAGTAAAGTTACATTTTGAAACCCCATCCTTTTTTAGAACAAAATAAATCAATATTTGTTATTAAGGCTCTATGAATTATACATTAAAGTAAAAGTGAAATAATTTATTTTGATTTTTGAAACGATGAAGACTATAAAAGTTTTTATGTATAAAATTGTACATATTGTTTACAAAAATGGTTTAACACAAGGGATGATATCTCCAGAGCCTCACATATTAAGTGAGTAGTAGACGCTGTCATTTCTGTCTTCTTTTTACTATAACTCAAGTTTTTCCTTTTTTATGGATGTATAATATTGTATAGGCAATTTAAAATTGAAGTTGTAAAAATATAAAGGAAATTCAACAGTAACTTTAAATTGAAATAAATTTTCTAAAAAGAAATTGTCAGTAACTTTAATACACAAATATATATTCATGTGAAACAAACCACTTTTAGTCACGTTGCTTATCACTGATCCAGTTTCTACTGAATTTATCTTTGGCATTGTCAACAACTGAAATGGATTTCAATCACCCATTGGTTATATTTCTTTGAAACTGGCCAAGTGATAAGCAATAAAATTAAAAGAAATTTGTTGCATATGAATGTGTTTGTGTACTAACTATTAAGGTTATTAACTACAGAAAGAGCATACTTGGTCTCAATGTAGTTATCACTACTTTTTTGGGTCTGGGACTTTGCCTATTTTTACGGTTATAAGATATCATTCCTGTTTTGCATCTAAATAGTAGGCGACCTCTATTTGGGCTTAATCATAATAACATCGAGTATCCGATAACCAGTTTTTGCTTTAAGTGGTGGTGGTCGATTCAATGTCCCTTAATGTATTTACTCGCTTACTACAGTGGCATTAAGTTTAAGGAAATTGAAATTTTTTAGATTTTGCTCTTTTCATTTTAAGGTAGGTCTTATTGTGTCAAATTTCACGTACCCACTGACCCACTGCCGTATGCTCAGATAATTGTTATTACTAGTATTAGAAAAATCAAATTTACAACTCCCAATATAAAATAAATTGACTAAGGGCTGATTTTCATATAAGTAGACATATATGAGATAAATGAGGGTTAGAAAAACCAGAATTTTGCAAAGATACACAGGAATTATTACTAACTGGCTTAAGCTCAGATTACTGTTGCGTGACTGTGTAGATAGTGACTAAACAGTGTGGTCTTAAAAGAATTTACTCTTATTGAGTGTTACAGATCATATATTTACGTTATTTATATAATATAACTTGTAAGTAATACTTGGATTTACTTTTCACTTTTTAAAACTAGGTACTTATTGATTTATGTAAAGTGGTTTTAATGTAGGTATTATTCAGTAGCTATTCCTTATTTAAGTATCTAACGATAAAAAATAACTTTAAATTGTAGATTTTTCAAACCGTACTTATTTAAATTAAAATTTGGTGTTGTCAAACTATAAAATTAACACTAGTTCAAAAAATCAAAAATACTATTGAAAAAAAAACGAAAAAAAATATTAAAAATTGATACCAAATACCATTGGTAATCATTTTTCTGCAAACCGATTTTTAAAGCAAAATTTAATTGAGGGCCTCACATCTTATTACAGTTTCATCAAAATGATAAAAGTGATTAAAAAATATTAAGTTATTTTATAGTAGTTCAATTTAAAAAATGGAAAGATTCTTTAATTTGTTTCAGTCAGAGAATATATTAAATATTTTTAGAAAAGATTTAATATATTTAGTTGAATAATTAAAAATAATTATCATATGCAAAAATTCTCTAAAATTGAAATAATGTTCAGACTGATGCAAAGTAATTCATAATCATTAAAATATCTTTACATCTTTCTAATCGAACTTTTGAAAGTAATTACATTTTTGTGAAGCATAATTCACTTCGATAAATTGATTTTGAATATTTTGATCTAATGAGTAAATGACATGTTCATTCGTGCACAAAATATGCATGATTAAAGTGGGAAGACGATTAAAGAGGCTTTAAATTTCATTCAATCTGATCGAGACCATCAAATTAAATGCTTGAAAAAAATTAAATAATTCTGACATATACAATTCTTCTTTGAGAATTTTTCTTATAGACTACCTGACTAATTCTAATATCCTAGTATGTCTTCCAATTAGATATTTAGTATAGGTACAGTCATTTTTTATACGTCCTCAATGTAAGTTAATTCGCGGAAAAAATTTACTAAATAAAATAATACTGACTCAATGGTTCAAGAATCTATATTACATAACATTATACCTACGTCCGTCTCTCCATTCTAGAACTAAAGGTATTTTAAAAAAATTGCTTAGATAACAAGTATTTGTGAGGCAAAGAATATTACTTTAAGCCAATACAGCTATTGAATTTATGTGATAAATAAAATATTTATTACATTGTCTGATTAATTTTGAATTTGTATTTCAGTTCTACGTCATAAGCTCGATCAATATTAACATTTCTAATAAGTTTCAAAGCATACAAATGTTGAGGACGCTACACCTGCATGTGTTGGAGTGTTGTCACCATAGACGGTATGAATGGGCTTAATTTGACGCAGTTGAGTCAAGAAAAATATGTATGGTGAGTGGGTGGGTGTTGAATGTTGACGTATATAGTTGGGTAGAAGTTATGAACTTATTTTAACATCATTGATTAAATATAAAATACAGTTTTAGTATCTTATCTTTTTTTAATATATTGGTGTTGATATAAAACGTAGGTGGGTGGGTGTTGACAATTTTTTACTGCGTCATTGAAAAAATAAGTTCACGCAGCCACTGCAGGTTGCCACCATCTTACAAATGTAAGACGTAGAAAAAACTGTATTGCTCGTAATTTTTATGCAATGAATAGAAGTCAGAACATAGAATTAACTAACCTGTAGACAATCTGTTTAAAATCACTTCATGTTTAATATGGTAATATAATACGACATTCTTTTATATACCTATTACGTATATAATATATGCGTTAAAATTACCGTATTTAACATAATGAATAACTAGCTTATAAAATTCACAATTCCTATTAGTATATAATATGCATTTATACAATATCAATATACGTACGTATATACGCACATAATATTATAAAAACGTGCTACTTGTATATACTATATAGCACACAATAATATATACCATTTTATTAATATAGGTTTGATACTTAAGTATAGGTTGTACACCTGACGTAGAATCTCACAAATGGGCGATGTATAATCCAGTTCCCCGATTTATGTTCACCACATAAAAAGGAGAACTTTCGTTATAAAATATCGTTTTTAATTCGATATCAGAACTACAAAAATAGTTATTCAAGTTTGAAAAACACAAAGATTATGGATTTTGAAACAATAAGAACTTTTTTCATATAAGTGATATCGAAAAAATAAAAAAATCATATTTCACAGATATCATGTTCTCAACTGTACTGCATATCAATTTTGAGTATTAACTATCTATCCCTACAACATGGGTTGTTTCATCCTACGCAAAACAGTTTTTGATATGTTATTTGTACATTTGTAGGACGAAGACAACATGTGCTATTGTAGCGTCTTCTAAAGACAATTTTTCTACTCAAAATTAGACTATGCTGGGCTATCTATCTATATATTTAGTGGTTAGAAATAAGTGTATGGTTAGTACATTTTTTTATACTAGTAAGTAATACTTTGAATTAATGTATGACCAATTTTAAAATATGACATATACTAAAGAGGGGTAGTGGGTCCATGCCCATCCCTATTGGCTGTATTTCAAAAAAAAATTTTATTGATTTTATATCAGCACGTCTATTCTCCATAGACAATTATATAATATATGAGTACTTGTCATTACCTATGATATTATGAATTAATATAATTACCATAGAAATTGTGTTTATTATATTTTCTATTGCCCCCCCCCACTTTTAAAAATTATACGAATGTGAAACTGATAAACAATTAAATATTTTTGTTTAGGCTGTAGGACATAATGCGTATAAGTTACCTCTTCAGATTTCCCAACTGTTAATATAACTAGGTACACACTATTCGGTAACAATAAGTGTCGATTGGTATAATGGAAGCAACGGTATAATTTGCTTATGATAAAAAATAATATTGTAATAAACACTTAACTTTGGGTGTCCGAGTTACTACATCTTATTCGAAGTATAAATAACCTTTATTTGTATCAAGTATCAACCCATCCCTCACCCACTGAAAATTGGACATTTCCATTTTAAAACGACTTATATTATTACTTATTAACTAATAATTATCTATTAGAAACAATACAATTATAATATTGTAGTTGATGTATAACTATACAATATTATCTATATATAAATATACATGTTTTATAGCAATTTAAAGAGCAATATATTTTATTAAACATCAATATTTAATGCTATAAATTGATTGTAAATATAAATTTTAAAAAAATGGAATTACCTGTTGGACCGCAACATTGACAAGAGAAGGTGCTGCGCGCGGGTCAGTGAATCGCACGGAGTTTCCGGAGCAATTGTCGCTGCAGCTTGAGGTTCCGGGTGGTCAACCACCCACCGAGAGCTCGAAGGTCGGCAAAGACCTCCCAAATCTCGAGTTGCGCGTAGTCTATAAACTTTGAGTGTTTATTGTTTGTACAGCGTTTTAGATTTCCAAAATCAATATTATATACCAACATCATAACGTATACTGTATAGCTATACATAAATATTACACTGAGATTCTTGTTTCATCATACTACCCTTTAGCCTCGAATTCCATACCACTTCCGATCACAGGCGTTTATATTTATGTCATTATGTGTTGATGAGTTTATATATTATATCAACCACGGTTCATTTATAAACCCATTAAACCACAATACCCATTTATATAATTTGTGCACGGTTAATGGATCATGTAACCAATCGAATTTAAATTTTACCACTGTATCTTTGAAAATTAATATAAACTAAACAAATATTAGATGGTATTTTCTTAAAATTCATTAAGACATACGAAGTTATACCCTAATTGTCAATGTTCTATATACTTTTCACGTAGTACTTTTCCTTTATGTATATATTTTATAAATCACTAAACGTGATCGAAAGTTATAGAAGTACATATATTATATAGGTATATTTAGTTGAGTTTGAGGAGGGAGGGGGTATTTTCTATGAACCTTTTTTGTGAGAGATGAAAATAGCAGAAAAAATGGTGATAGAAAGGCACTCTAATAACTATTCATCGAATAGTTAACCTAACCTTTAATTATTCACACTATATAACATTTGAAGTATGTTATAGTATGCATTTATGTATAAGGTACCTATTATGCCGTGCATTGGCTTAAACACAAATTCAAAGTCACAAAGTTGGAAAATTCATTAAAAGTATAAATATTGTGAACATACAAATATGTATGCTACTGATGTCATACGGATACAAATCTTCTATATAATAGGTTAGAACTAGAAGGCTGCAAACTTGCAATAGATTCTGAATATAAACATGTACACGCACTCTAGTTTCCACCTTAACTTTTACGAATGAAAAAGAGACCCGGGCGTCTGGCATCGACGCCCGTTACCCTGGGTAACCATGTTATCTACTCCGCGCATCCTATCACGAAGCATTTCGGCAACTGAAATCGATTTTTACGTTGGCCCGGCGAACCTATATAATATTATATACCAGCACACAATTATGACTCCAGCCCACAGGAGTAGGATGTAGGTCACAAAACGTTTGTACTCAGTAATTTTAGTTGTTATTATTGTGGTATCCTATAACGTATACATGAGGTGATCTGTTTGACGCAATTTATCGATTTTAATGTTTTTCAAATGGTTAACACGAGTTATTACTTATGAACATTGTTAAATTTTGTCTATATTACTACATTATTCCATAGCATGATTATTTGTGGTCCAACAATAGAAGAAAGGATATGAAACTTTTTTAATACCTATCATCATTGATACGAGTGGAGGTATCCCATTCAATGCATACATTTATCATATTCTTGAATTTATTGATTAACCAAAATATCAATATGATAATTTTTATGCTACACATTTCAAGTTGCTTAGCTCGAAATATGCTTTATGCGTGTTTGAAAATCAAACGTCAATGATGAAACCATGATAATATTTTACCTATATAATAAGTTGATATAAATATCAACATATTATGTATCATACATTTTTACATATCCTCTAATTTTTATAATTATAATAATAGTATAAAACAACAAAATTTTAATATGTACCTAACTATCTATTTTTATTCTTCTAAATTATTGGAAGTTCATATGGAGTGTTAGATCACAATTTTATATAAAATAAATAATTACTAGTTTAATTTTATCAGCTACTCAATATAAGAATCAGAATTGAGTAATTATTATACAATTACATGGGAAATATTTATAGTTGAAAATTAAATTCGGTTAGAGGATTTTATAAATTCAATTTATTGGAAGATTTTGCTTTATTTGTTATTTCTTGTGCACAACATTTCCTACTTATCTGAGGGGATTATGTTCGGTTACACTTGATTTTCACTGTGCTATAACATATTATGCAATCTCACAATAGTATTTCAAATACAAAAATACATATTGGACTCAAGTAACGGAATTCCGCCGGACATTGAGCTTTATGCCCTAAATAAGTAGACGAAAAGAGTTTTTAATGTCCAATATCATGGCAAATAGAAGTCACATAGGTAACTAGCTACTACTTACTAGGTTTATATTTACCTGATGAAAAATAAGCCAATTTACTCTAATTCAAATGGGTTATGACTATGATAATCGGACACAATAAAAAATGCTAGATTTATTAAAAATATTTTGACAGAAGAAATAGGTACCTAGTTACAATATAAAATAAATTATCAATAATTAGTTCTTACTTGTATTATATTACTATTATTAAAATGTTTAACTAGGTGTTTACTAACGACTGTATAAAATAACTGCAAATATTTATTAATTAATGATTTACGCCCACGGTTGGGGTAAGACACAAAAGTATAATAGACAATATTCAATAACTAGACCGAACAGTCTTCAACCCACAGCCCGACTTTTCATTCAAATATGCGACCCACGATCACATTTAAAATAAAGAATGAATCTTTTCTGTTTCGATAAGATTAAAATGACTAGGTATGTCATTTAAATTTTAAGCTTTAAGAAATCGCTCTCGAAAAAATTAAGAAATATGCGATATGATAAATTAAATAACCTACCTCTTTTAATGTATAAAATATATGGGCTGTTACCTGTTAGTTTTTATCGATAGCCACTTAATTATGTGTTAAGTTATAATTTTAAGTATTTTCTTCATACAATTTATATATTATATATCGATTAGTGAAAACGTAAAATTTCGGATGAAAGTCTTTTTTTTTATTCAAGTCAAAGAAAAAGGTGTATCTATGTTTAATTTATCAAAAATCAATTTAACTGATGAAAGAAAACAATTTAAAGCATTATGTTACCAAACATGCAGTATAGTATCATGTGATACAAGGACAGCTTCAATTTGACGAAGTCGCATCATTAATAACAAATATATAGAGTCAGCTTTTAACTAAGTGTCATAAAGACTCAGAAGCTAGTGTCAAATCTAATTATATCATAGCATAAAAAATTGTCCTCTAAATCGAAGCCGTTTACTGATAGTGAGTTTATAGAAGAGTTCCTGGAAGTGGTTTCTGAAATGTTATGTCTAGCATAAAAACAATTTTTTTCCAAATTGAGTTTATCAGGAGTACCTAACTGTACCAAGGTGTATAGAAGAACTAGAATCTAATATTGAGAGTACCCTAAATTTTAGGGAGTCTGACCCACAGTCCGAAGGCTCAAACATTTTTTTGGCTCTCCTTAGAAAATATATATAAATATTTTTAGTGTTTTAAGTGTGGTTAATAAAAAAAAAAAATTAATTGGTTGGCTGATGGCATGGTGGCAACTGGCAGTACTAATCGATGAGTATTTTATAATGTGATAACTTGTGTATTGAATTATATTTTTATAACAGATTTCTTATGAAATATATATTTTATATTACTATATATTTCTTATTATTATAAAATTAAATACCAATAGAAATATTTTTTTCTTTTGGCAGCCCTTCTACTTTGTGCTCATAAATGTGTAGATTGGCCCGTCAATCAAGTTTAAGATACCCTGCGGCCTTAAAGAAGCGTTTTTAAATTTATTTTTACAAGCTCAATTTCGATGAGATTACTGATTTGATGAATATTACTCGATTGGCAATTTTTACATTCGGGTTATTGATCATAATTTTAATACTGCTGAAGAAGTAGCCGCATTATTATTTCTAATGAAAAGCACAACAATCAGTTGTGTTATTTTCAATGCATCAGAATTGACACTTCACCGTTTCGATATAAAAATTAAATAAACTTTTTGAAGTTATTACAGATGCGGTCTCATCAATGGTTTAAAAACGAAAGTATCATAACGCCAATTAAAAAAAAATGAGTTTATGTAGTGCTTCAAAAACTGATCAGTATTTGGTAAGTTCACTAAAAAAATGAATTTGTTCAAGAAAACATATTTTTTTCAGACTAATATACGTTCACGTTCACGCTCTTAATAATGAATGCTTTGGGTAGTATTTAATTTTTTAATTTTTCTATGAATCGTTTAACACCTGCATTCAATATAAAAATTAGTATCACTAAGAATTATTGAATTGTACAACAATTTAACAACTTAATGATTTTTAGTGGAAAAACGATTTTGTCTACCTCGCGGATATTACGATACACTTGAATGAGTTTAATTTAAGCTTTCAACGTCAAAACCAATTAAAACATAATTTATTCAACCGTATCAAATCTTTTGAAAATAAATTTCGGTTGTGAGAAAACCTGCAATAAAAATAACAGCTCATTTTCCATGTTTGTCAAAATACAATGTTACTCGAAGGAAAATATACGCAGGAGCAATTTCTGATTTAAAACTCCAATTTGATGTTCTTAGATTTCAAAGCAAATTAAATGTGTTATCATTTGTTTTCAATTCCATTTTCATTATCAGTCGAAGATGACCAAAAAAATATGTCAATGAAGATCATTGAATTACATAACAATACAATATTAAAAGAAAAGCACAATAACTATGAAATCTCAAATTTTTATTCAAAATAAGTTGACACGGAGACATAGGTATGCTAATCTTCGAAACAACGCATTAAAAATGATGTCTCTTTTTATTAGTACATACTACATACACTTGTGATCATATTTTTTCACTATTGAAAATTGTCGAATTAAAAACTAGACCTCGGTTATCCCACATTCACTTAGAAAACTCTCAGATACGACTAAATATAGCAAAATTAGTTGGTGAAAAACAATGTCTTTCAGTTATCACACTGAAAATAAAAATTAAATATTTAATTCAAAATTATTATGAAATTATATTTTAAACTGTATATGTTTTAATCATGGGCTCTGCCAAACCCTCCAACACGAGAACAATTCAGGCATTCTAGTCAAACTGTCTGTCTAATTGACTTTGTTCCATAATTTATCATGAATAACTATCTCCCCAAAAACCTAAATATTCCATCGCTCTCTCAACTAACTCTCTCACATTCACTCTAAGTTAATTAATCACAACAATCCACTAATAAAATGTCTATCATCTTTTACAATAACCAATAACCTCGAGAGACTTCTTAACGAACCTAGCCTAGAAATATTTTAATTAAATCTGTCGGGTGACACTAATGAGTGCTCTCCCAAATCTGTAAGCATATTTTTGTATATTGGTTGTAATTAAATAATAATGAAAATAAAATGAAAAATTTAAACCATAATATTATAATAATAAAATTGAATTTCTATATAATATTATAGATGTTATACTACGAATGTGGCTCCCGAGATTTGTAAGAAATAACAATATGTGGCCCACTGCTTAAAAAAGTTGAAGGTGCCTTAGTTAGAGTAATATAAAACGTACAGAGGTAGTGGAGTCATTTGGTGGGTGAATGGGTGGGTAATTTCAATCCCCATTGGTGACAGGGGCCAGTACTCGGTCCATGTTTATGACCCGTTAACGATGTTGTTATAGTCTAGTATTAATCTAAGATCTCGGAGATGCACATGGGTTATTCCATGCTGACATGATTCGTTCTAATATGTAAATAATTATAAGCTACTAATTTCCTAAAAATTAAAAGGTGCTGTAACGAAATTTATGATGAATTCACTACTGATCGAGTTAGTTCTTGCTTCTTGATTAATCTTAGGACTGGCAATTCAGAAGTAAAGTAAGCATGGTTCAAAATATGCACATCGTTGAAGTGGAAATCAATTAGTCACAAACAGAAATGGAATCTGCAACAATTGACCTGCTGAAACTGTAAAGTTATGCCACACTAATAATTTATACTATCTAATTTATATTTTGTACAAATAATTACACTTAAATATGATTTTATATTGCAGAAATTTTGATTGAAACTATTCAGCTAATCTTAATAAAATACCTTTTTAAACCAGAACCAATTAGGTACTTGGTGTAGGGGCTCAGAAATTAATTCAACAATCGGTACCAGCCTTTTTCTAAGAGCTTCATCTTATAACAACCATAAATATTATGTATGCATGTACAGTTTATTTGAGTACAAAGCGTGTTCATTACTAATACCATCTAGCAACCTACATAAACTCAGTCGGAAGAGTAGTTGAGTGCTAATTTTAATAAAAGTAATTTAACGTAAGTTAGAGTCAATTAGCATGCATTGAGCTAAAGAACCTACATCTAATCATGTAGATTCCTAATGGCTATATTCTAATTATTTCGAAAAAAATATTAAGGACTTATCCAATCTAAATCTAAGGAGTGGAATATCTTTATAATTAGAAAAATTCTTGTGGAAATCGTACTGGGCTAAACTCGGTTAGACTATTTATTGATTGAAAATGACATATTTGCAATCGATATTCTGATTTGTGTTAATCTCATGTAGTTTTACCGCAATTTAATTAAGACGATATTAACTAATTCACTTTAATTGGTGGACAATGAGTGATACAGTAAATCATTGTCTCCTGAGGTGAACATTCCTACTTGAACAAACATTTTTAGCATTTGAAAACGAACTGTAAATATACAAATACTGAAATACTAACTACTTAAGGACCCAACTTCAATGTGGTTTGAGGTAACTAAAGATGTCAGGATATCAAACATCAGATATCTAAGATGAAAAATATGAGATCATTTCCGATAGGTATTTAATAATTTAGCTTATGGTGCATATATATGTTGGATGGACTAAAAGTAAAATGACGTTCAACAAGCTATAGGTGAAATTACTATAATCAGTGAGAGTATAGTATACTTAAAATAACGCACAGACGTATCCAATTTCAGTGAATCACAAACCCATATACTGGTTGGTAGTAAGGCCTTAATGTTGGATACAGTGTAAGTAAGCACCAGTAGACCACCAAATCTGAAATGGCCATGCAAGAGAAATGATGTGATCTCAGGTGCCGTATCCAAAGCGGCGACTATCATCAATATCGGTATGCAGTTTTAGGTTTTGTTTAGTTATGATCTGATGAAGCAATCGTCATGTCTGAATATAAATTCAGGAGCGGGAAACACTAAAACGTATGTCCAAATCACTGGGTGTCGACTGGCCAAGAAGTTAACTTCGAAAAAATATTTAATCGTGTGAAGAGCGATAACCAACGGAGTTCTTCTTGAGCAGTTAGGGATGTTCTAATACAGGAAAGACAAATTACAAGAACTAAACCAGAAAAAAAGACTATTGAGCTTTACTTGTTTGAGACTCAAGAAAGGGTTGAAAGAAATCAGGTCAGAGGAGTTATAAACCAGATAACACGGGAAAGAACAGAAAACCTAAATAGAAAAACTTTGCTTTGGTCACCTAATAATAACCTTAGGAATGAGGAATTGCAACAGTAAAATATTCAGAAAAACATAGGAAAAAAAGTTGAGGCACCCGAAAACACCCATTAAAAGCAACGTTACATTTAAGAAACTACAGATCTTAAATTCCAACTATATAAAAAAGTTAATGTTGGAATGACAGAAAAGTGGTCTGATCATCTGAGCTGAAATCGAGTATATCAATTAGTATTGAAAATGTTTCGAACAAAAATGAAGATCTCTATTTAGTAAGATATTTTTCCAATAAAAATATCGCGAGCGGCATTTCAATCAGTAGTGTGGAACAAGATCAGTTAACCTTACAATTGTTAATTTTTTCGGTCACATCTGACGAACACAACTTTTCCGTTGAGTTTCCATAGGAAAACTGCAGTA
>PVMI01013137.1:0-19972 GCA_008528875.1 Aulacorthum solani
TTGTTAAATCAAATGTAAAGCATACCTACTAATTTTAAGAGTTAATTTATTTTTAAGAAATTATATACAATTCAATCATTTACTTTAAAAGTAATTAATATACATACTTAAGTTTTAAAATCGGAATAATTATAGTTAGTAATATATACCTGTGATAACTTATCTGTAACGGAAAACTTGTCTTCCGGATCAATGTAAGCAATAATCCTGCGTAAGGGAGTCTCGGCCTGAAAAATTAGTGGTGTGTCGAAGCCTGATGCTTCTAGCTGTTGATACTTTTCCAAAGATGATATTGCGTGCGTACAGAGCCATGATCGGAGTGGCGACATCCGGCGGTTGTCGATGCTAGAAAATTCCGTATCCCTGAGCAGGTGCAACAAGTTCATTGCCTAAGAATTAAACGAACACGTTAACTAGCATTTTATTTTAATAATAACAACAACACCCGGCATAAAACAAACTCTTATTTAATTATTATTTTTTATTTTTATATAAAGGCTGAAGGAAAAATTAAATCTAACTAAATTTTATGTTTGAACTCATAAATGCTGCAATATTATACAATTGTTTGTCCTGTAATCCTGTATAATAAGTAACAACTGCCAATTAATGATCAATGATCATTAATGAACGATGATTAAAAATACCACGTTTTTATTGTGCACTAAATTATATAATCAAATGATACTTGACATTTTAAATTTTAGGTGTTTTGAATTCATGTCAATAAATTACAAAAAAATGTTTGTTTAAAATGTTTAAAATTGTAAATCAGGTACTTAATTCTGTAAAACTCGAATGATTTTTCTAAATTGGCAGAGTAGAAACTACATATCTAAGAAAAAAATGCAGCGAGTTTATAATAATTTGATACTGTATTGATTGGTTCTGTGGGAAAACATGTGAGGGTTGAAAATTAATTAAATCTTAGTGTTGGATGAATATTTTTATTCACTGGAATTTATTTTTAAAAATAATATTACTTTGCAATCAGAATGTCCGCAAACGATGACATGCCTTATATCGTTGTGCACACATCCTAGTTCCAAGGCTGCTGGTTCACATGTAGTATATTCATCTAGGAAATGCTGTGAATGTGGAATCAAATTTCCAGCATTTCGAACTAAATAACATAACATAAAAGTTTAAAAATTGTATATATTCACTACTATATAGCAATAAAACAGGTAATTTACATAAATTTACATATTATAACTTATTAGTTATTAGTGTGATTACTAATTGATATACTACAAATATACAGTAGATTAGGTGAGTAAGAGAAATCAATAATTTTTTAATTGATATGTTAAATGTATATACGTATATCACTGTATTACGTATGTAATGTTATCTATATTAATTTTTATTATAATATATCATAAATCATAATAAGTGAATATTACATTTTTAAATACAACTACTGATATAATATAATTCTCTAACTAAAAAGTACAACAAAAATGTAATAAACATAAAAATAATATTAAAGACTTTAAGAGTAACAAATATTAAAAAATTAAATAACCATAATGTATTCAGAAATAAATTATATTTTAGAATGTATGCTGCCCCTGAGTTATATAACATATACTAACCAATGAACATATCACCAATGTTAGTTTCAGTAAATCGGGCAGGCAACATACGACTGTCCATGCAAGTGAAAAATAAAGCTTTAGGCTGAAACATATTAAATAATAATTTAAAAAGTCTATATTTTATAAAAAGTAAAAACAAATTATGAGGTTAATGATTAGTTTTATAATGTGCCTATTACATATTTAAACCGAAACAAATCAAAGTAAGGAATAAAACATGACACCTAATATTTTATTTTTAAATGTTAATAATTAACTCTGAAACTATAAAAAACATCATAATACAATCATAGTTAATAATTTATTTTTTATAATGTATTTTATCATAATAAAATATTAAAATGTATTTTAATCGTTATGCGATTATTCGTTTGTGTTTAACTTTAACAAGATAAATAACACTATAACAGTAGGTATTATGTTTAACTAACTAACCAAGTTTAATCTTTAAATATCAAAATATAAATAACTATATAAAGTACTTTATTTTAATTTATTATAATGTTGTGCACAAACAGTTTAAAACCATCTGTATACGGTTAAATACTATTTTAATATGAATTTACTTTTTTTTAGAACTTTTTTGAAATTGATGAAAATGTAAAAAAATTTTATGCATAATATATTTTTGAATTTTCATAGACAGGCTATTTGGACGTAGTACACTCATGTCGTGATTGTGCCAGCCAATCACTTATTTTTATTTGTTTGTGTTAAATACAATTCTTTCTAATTAGTTAGTATTATGAAAGTTCAAATTTTTTTTTCCAAATTTAAAACGAAATTATATTCAACAATCAACATAAAAGTTTATCGATTATTAACACACACTGTGGGCCATAGTTTAAAACAAATCAGGTATCTATTTTTAATTTTTAATTACCCAATAGATTTAAATAATTTAAATTTAATAATTATTAACATGTATTATAAATTAAAATGTATAGAACATTACAGTTTTGAATTTATGCTATAACTTACAATTTGTTAATAAATGAACAAGTTTCTAAAAAAGTAAAAATTGATTTAACATTTAAAAAAAGTGTGAACAAATATTAAAAGTAATTTTTGTAATTTTTCATAAGTCATTAAAACAGAATTTCACTTCTGCTCTGGATTCTGTATTATTTGTTCGGTACACAAAATCACTGAAAAATGTATGTACAAATATAAAATGGGAAATATGGAATAATATGAATGATGATTTTATAAACGATATTCTTAAAAATATGTCAAAACTAATAATAAACTTTATTTTTGAGGATAAAAACAACGATGATTTTACAATGATTTATAGTTATTAATGAATAAAAAGTAGGTAAGTACGTAATTATAGCTGTCTACAGGGTGCTAGGCATTCGTTTTCCTTCACTCACACTAGAGCTAATATTTCACTACATATAAATTATATTTTTAATATTTAAATTTGAAAGTTGTATAATTAACAGACAAATCATTAAATCATAAAATTTGAATAACAATTCTGAGCGGATTCCAGTGTACTCAATACCGAAACTGACATTTTGAAAAGTGCTTATAGAAAAATTACATAGGTAACAACAAGTTATAAGTAAAGTTTATATGTTTAAAATATACCCATTTAAAACTATATCTCATTTTAGTCATATAAATCTTAAAAATATTAATCGGTGAAAACTGGCTGTTATAAATTAAAATATAATAATATATAGGATTAAAAAAATATATTGAAAAAAATGTATACATTTTATAGGTACTTATACCTTACTCAAATCTCACATTTGTCACCGTTATAAAGATGATTGTTCAATAGTTTTTTGCAACCTTAAGTGTATGCCATACGAAGGTTTGTTTTCTCTGTCTCTCACATGCGAAATATAACAAAAACAAGTTCAGGAAGGTCAGTCAAAACTCGTAAACTATTGGAAAGTCATTTTAGATTAGTAACGCTAAAACAACTACCTACTATACAAATTAATCTAAACATTATTGTTTCTAAAAATGTATTACCTTGTGTCCTAGTAAAAATTATACCAGTTTATTAATTTATTATAAAAAAAATATTTAAAAACTATAAATTATACTCTATAATTATAGGTGTATATTAGGTATGACCGTATGGCTTAACTTAAGTTGACGTTAGACGGGTGAACAACATTTTGTTACCTATGTATTAAGTATACGGAACAAGACACCACACGGTGAGTTATGAACCCCTTTCAGGGAGTAGGTACAAAAAAAAATGTTACATAAATCGTGAATGATTCGTGGTTATACAATGTTCCTAAAAATTTACCTCATATATCCTCGCAATCACTTATTCGTATTATTTAGTATAACATATAATTATTTTTTTTTTAAATTTTAAATTTTAAGTCGAAATATACAATCTATACCAGATGACATAATAAGTATATATGATAACAGACAGATAACATGAATATACAAAAAAAATAAATGTGAGTAAAGAAGCCACCCAATGATGACACTTTAATGATGATTTTTAAGTTGTGAGATAATTAATATATTTATTAATCTATTTTTTTTTTTTAAATTGAAATTTGTAACAGATCTCTGCATCATTTACGTTTTAGTCGCCTGGGATGGCTGCCGGGGATTGAGAGGGAGGAAAGGTTTTTAATTAAAGCATTTGAGTGGGAGGAAAGACGGTTGTGGAATCTTTTCCAAATATATAAATATATAATTTAAATACTTTCGTCCTTAATAGTATAGATTTAAACCTACATTATATCTACCTATTATACATTCGATTTAGTTTATTAATGCTGTGCAAACAATATCCATAAGAATGATTAATAATGACTTCAATTTATGGCCCTAGCATTATCATTTTGATATATGTAATAACAGATAAGACTTTAGAAGTATAAAAATATAGTACCTAATTGGAATGGCACAAATTGTGTTGAATTATATTATTACATCAAGATTAGATAGATTTACAAATGCACCTGTTTAAAATAAAAATATATATTCATTATATAAAGTATAGATGCAATTATGTAATATTACTAGGGTTTCCTCATTCTTCAAATAATGGGATAAAAAAATTGAATTTATATATTATTTTATTTTTTTTATGGTTTCTTTGGTTTGACCTTATACATTGTATGCACTAACAAATTGCCAATTTAAATTAATTACACAGTTGTGTACCGATTTTTCCCAACCAAACCAACCTAACCTATATAATATATATTATTATAACATAATATCTTGTATTTATAAGAAAATCTCATGATTTCAATTTAACAAATATTCTTTTTAAAAACCGGGGATTTCACTCTGTTGGACATCAAGTGTCAAAAGGAGTTACTGTAATGGATGTGTTATATTTAAATTCAACAATATAAAATCATTGTGTACAATAACAGATTTTGAGCGAAGACAGTCTGCTGTCAACCTAAAATATTAGTTATATTACTAACTAAACCTACTATCCTAACATTATATTATTGTGATTAAAGTAATTTATTTTACTATTACACAACTACAGTCTACAGTAGGTTTAATTTATCTTTGTGAAAAAAATTTCATTTGAAAATGTCATATAATGTGTATGCACTATAATAATATACTTCAAAAGATTCAAATATTCATGAATAATATTTTTAAATTACAATAAAATATGTAATTTCGTTCAAATTTGAACTTAAGATGTCTATAAAAAACATTGTTTATCCATTTTTCTGATTTTTTGGCTACATTATGAATTATTTATGAGGAACCTTGAATACATTTTCAAATTTTTTTACCAAACAACATTTTTTCGAAAACTGCAGGTTTTGAGTAGAAATCTCAGTTTCTCCTTCATTTATTTGTTTGTTTTTATTGATGCTTTTGAACACTATTCAGATATTTTTGCTTTTGACCCCCGATTATTCAACTATAAATCATTGCATACAAAAAACAACTCTAATAGTGAAGATTATCTGCATAGTTTATTTCTAATATAGTGTTTTATTTTTATTATACATTTATTCAACAAGTATGTTCACCCACAATTTTTCGATCAAATTTACTCAAATTCTGATTTTGGAATTTTAAATACCTATACTTAAAAACAATATATTTTTAAATACCTACAATACTTAAGTATCATGTGGTGATCCCAACCTTTTTTCAAATATAATCACTTTTTTTCCTGTAAATTTTTAGTCCACACTATTTAAAAATGTGTATGTATTTAAATCAAAATTTGAATGAGTAATTTTTGAGTTATTTAGCTTTGTGTACTAAGGATAATAGATTTGAAATATATGCAGCGGTTTGATAATCTAAAAATTATAGTAATTACTAATTACTAATTATTAATTAATTTGAAAAAATTGACTTAGTACCTATGCAAAGCGAAATGTTCTAAAGTTACTTAAATATAAAATAATTAAAATATTTGTAAAAACCTAGATAGGTACATACATTTTAATTACTTAGAAACTACTCGTTAGAATTTTGATTTAGATTTAGATATATATATACCGAAATAAAATGGTGTGAATACTATGTACATTGCCACGATAAAATACAGCTTAAATATTAAAATGAATCAAAATATTTTGAAAAATGAATCGCCTATAGTAAATTATTATACATGGGTGATATATAATAGTAACCATGAACATTAGATATATCTAATCTTCATGGTGACGAAAAGCTAACAATGTCTATAAATAATATTGGTGAGAACTAAAATTGTTATTTTTTGTTAAAATACCTGCAATTTTGGTGTAATAAAATGATAGTTTGAGTAATAATGAAATGTTGCTAATTTCTTCAACTAAATGTTTTAAATAATAACAATGTAACGAAAAATTGTTTCATACGTTGAACATTTTGTTAAAAATCTCTCGTAAATGTAGGAATGTAGCATTATGCTAATTTTTTTTATTTCCAGCAAAAATACAGTTAATGAATTTTTTATTAAATTTTTAAGTCTATTATGAATTTTATTTAAAAAATGTTCAAGATTCTGATAAATTTCGAAAAAACATTAAATTTGTACATTTCGACTATGATGAATTCTCGATACAATAACTGATTAACCTTGTATTACATTTTCTAGTGTTTTTTCTTAAAGACAAAATCTATAACACATATAAAAAAAAGAAAAACTGAGCATTTCAAATGTCTGTAAATAAAAAGATTCGAAATATTTTGAATATTACTATTTAAAATCTATAGAAAATGCATTTATAAATATTTGGTGAAACGCCGTGAAACATTTTTTTTTAAAATAGTTTTCCTCAATTATTTGGAAATCCTCTGTTACAGCACTTTTATACCTACACCCATTGTAGTATTGTACCAACATTTTACCGTCTGACTACATCAAATGTTCTATCAATAACCATCCTGAAAAATCGTATATCGATTAATTTTTATACAGCTTTAAAGAGTAATAATTTTAACACAGTAAAAAGTATAAAATAGTCATAACATCGATAAACTATTGTAATATTATATATAATTATTATATACTTATATACATATATCGTCAACATCGTTGTCGATAATAAGTTTTGAAAAACGCAATATTACCAAAAGACTGGGTAGGTACCTACTATTAAAACTTTAAACTATCTATACCTACTATATTGTAGGTACCTACCATTATAGCATTACGTAAAACGTATAACTAAATTTTTATAATATAGGGAACAAACTAACTTAACTGCAGAGTATTATAATTTGTAATTTACCTACTTCGTCAAAATGTCAATTTATTAATATCAATTTTGTTTGTTTTTGATTACCTTCATTTATAATACCTAACACATATTATAGCAAAATAATTATTGATTCCATATATAAAACTAATAAATGATAGAAATTACAAATATTGGAGCATAAAATATAACATTTTTATATTTTGATACTTTATTAAGTATATGAAGGTACGGTCATTGATTTTATAATATAATATTATTGTAAATTATAAAATCAATGGTATACGGTGTACTAATGTTCTATTGTCCACTAGTGCTTTACACGTTTAAAAAAAATGGCAATATGCGAGCTGAATACTTAAGTAGATTTCATGGCCTATTTAATTTTTGGCAAAAACTATTGAGCTAAAAAATATGCTAACATAGTAACCATAACAGGGGCGCTATTTCAACTTGTTTTAAAAGTGTGCCAATTTTAAGGATTGCTGTGCGATTCTTATCCTCTACGGGGCGCGGGCTACTTTACTAACGTTTTGCATCGTCGCCCACCACACAGTGTCACACGACACAACAAGTTCTAACGCTGGTCCCTTCGTCACGAAGACGCAAATGTCGAAAAAAAATCATAGATACCTATTAAAAAAAAAATATAGTATCGAATTTGGTTTTGAAAAGTGATGATGGCGAAGAAATATAATTGTATCATGAGTAAATATTATGTACAAACAAAAATCGAATAAATATTGGCGTTGGAATTGAATTATGTCCATCCGACCGTAATCGTCACAGCCACATACTAGGTAGGTACCTAAGTGCCAAAATTTTGCTTACCAGTGCAGATCACCCTACAAGTACACCACCACCGTTGTACTATAACAATAATGAATAGTTATTATTTAACGATTACTACGGTTCAGGAGCGCACTCAGGATTTTTGTTGGGTGGAACTAACAAATATTCCTATACTGGACACTGGCTATACTTACCCTTACACACAAATACTGAAATACACAATTACCACTAATTTGACTATCATGACATCGAGTGCAGTCGTCAGTATTAATAATTAATTGTATCGTCGATATCGATTAAGGGCTACGACGGCTGATGACTGCTGGTATATAAAACGTAAAATAATTTTCAACGAAATAATCGATCAGCGATTGCCACCAACCTTTTTCGGTTAGGCACAACTATCCATGTGCATCTAACTTCGATCATAATATAAGTATGAAACAAAAAAGTGATAAAACAATATATTATATATNNTATATATTAGAAAAAGTACATATTTTATTTTAAAACCGATTAAAAGTAGAATACTATGACAAAATAAAATCTAGTATATAAATAAGTTTTTTCTTGGGGGGGGGCTTAAATCCCAAAGTTGAATAGTTTACTATAGTAAAATAAACATTAAATAATTTATGTGTCTGTTGAAAACATACTATAACCTGCATTGCAATTTGCAAACAGCAACACTTGCTGCACCTCCCAGAGGGCAGAGACCTAGCCAGCCAGATCGTTTTTTACAAAATATATCGTTATCGCTGTTTGCTGGCAACACTGAGTCCGAGACGACTTCTACACTGCTACTACCAAGACGATAAGCGAGCACGCCGCACGTTTCCTGATGATAAATTGATAACCCGTCCACCCGTCGGTGACAGTACCAGTGGTTTCCTGATACATATTCATTAATATTTAATATTTAATTCATTCCTATGCGCTGTTCCATAACGTCGTTTCAGCAGCTGACAAAGTGACAAGATAACTACTGACGACAGTCAACGACAATTTATTGACGAGGCAATTACTAATTAGGTAAAGCATATTTTAGACGCAGCATCTCGTTAAATATTAATTTTCTACAACCTAACAGTGCTCCCCCAAGTATTTGGGTCTTACGAGGACCCGATGTCGTTCGCGTTGTCCTTACCTCCGGGTTGTTTTTCACTTGGACGAATTGCTCGACCATCTTCGCCCTGTTCGTCCGCCTGTACTTCATTATTCCTCGAAATATCCGGTCCATATCGGTGGCCCTGCTCTACGTCGGACCACTCTGACTAACCACCGCACATCGCCCGACCTCAACTTATTAGTAACTACTGACTAGTAACTGCCTTAGTGACTACTGCCTTTAAAAAGTTCGGGCGGCCGCCTGTTGCTGTGCAACGTAAATCGTAATGCCGTCGCCGGTCGACCTCTCGACGCTCAAGGGCGTTCGCCACCTCCGCCTTGCCTTGATTATGATCGAGCGCGCGCACACGCTTGTACTTGCTGCATTACCGCGTGTGATTGTAATTCGTAAATAGGTACACTTCAGTTCTTTTCAATTTCGAACAATTAATCTGTTTCTTTCCTCGCGGCCGTAGTGAATAGTTAACAGACATTAAAATCAGGTGAGAAAATAAATGATGAAGCTCTTTTGGCTAATCGAACACCTGTTGACGGCCGAATTCACAAGTTCGATACGAAAAGAAAGCTTTCATTTACTAAACAATTTATACACACTACGCGTAAATATCGCGATGCCGGCTGTGCATGTTCCCTTCGACGACCAACGACTATCGAGATTGTTTAAATACACAACTCGATGTGTAATTTTTTCGTCTGAAATATAGTAATCTGAATCCCTAACTAGAGACACATTTTGAAATATTATTTCAAATGAATAATTATAATGCTTAACGATTGTGGTTTAGTTTGAGTAAAACGTTAGGTCATACAACATGAAATATTTTCGAACATTAATTCTTGATAACAAATTAGACTTCTCCTAAGTTCTAAGATAGGTATTTTACTATTTTAGCACTGAAAGTACCTACACATATTTTTTCCTTAGTTGTATTATCTGAAATCTGTAAAACAATTATTTGATTTGTTTATGATTATTCTATGTTTTTGAAGAGTAATGATTCAATTAAAAAAACATTATTAGGTATTTGTTTGTTTTTTTTAAATTATTGTAATGTGCTACCAACAGACTAGTTACCATTATTTATGATCAATGCTACTAGTTATCAAACTAAATATATATTTTAAATTTTAAATTTAAATAATATACGTAACTCATAAATTATTGTAAAACACATAGAAACTATCAATTTTTAAAATAGATATGTTTTACGCTAGGGACTACTTTCTTTTTCTAACCAATTTGTGCTAGGCTAATTTTTGTAATGCTTTGCTTATTGCCATATAAACGCAAATGTACAATAAAAACAAAACATACTAAAAATAAATTATATTCCTAACAAGGACTACTAGATATTTTTCCACAGCACTCACCAAAAAACATATCTATGATTCTTCAATTTTCCCTGCCGAAGAAGTAACATTCTACTTATAAAATATAGTATAATAGTAAATATAATTAGTTAATTTATAAAATAATCAAATGTTAACCAATACTTTTTACAATTTAGAATAAAATTAATATTTGAGACTTATTCAAATGTAATTTTATTTACAGGCGTTGCAATGGAACAGAATGTAGAAGAAATTCAACAGAACTTGTTAAAATTTGGTTGTTGTCGAGTATGTGCAGTTAGACACTTAACAAAACCTTCTACTATTAATGTTAAGACATTAATTGCCGCATCAGAACAGGATCACGATGAACCAAAACGTTTAAAAAAAAATCCTTGTATAGCATGTTTGGGATTATTTCAAAATCCACAAAAAGATGATATCATCAATAAAATAATTTCTCATCTAAAAACATCTAAATATGATTCCGATACATTTAATTTAGCGTTTAATTTACCCATGTGTACTATTATTCGTGGGCATTCAATTGCATTATATGTATCAAAATTGAGAATAACATTCAATCCAACTTTTCCTACAGCTTTTGTTTGTGCCAAAGATGCTTGGAAACTAATGGCTGAGGATGCTATTGTAAAAGCCACCGGTAAACGTTTTGATGTACACTCACCATTGCTCGTTACAGTAGGTTTTCATTATAAAGATGTGAAAGATGAATGCGATTGCTTAAATGCAATCATCAAATTAAGTAACAAAAATTTACAAAATATTTTATCTCAAATGGATAACAAAGATTTTGTTAGTCAATATGGTGAAATGCCATCAGTTCCAGAATCAGTAATAGAATTCAAAAGTGTAGATGCTAGACATGAAAGTGTATATATTGCTGGTCGTTATAATAAGTGGTCTAGGACCCTTTCTCAAACACCTTGGATAGTAGACCAAGAAAGAAGGCTAGAGAGTTCAGTTGAAGAAATAATATCTGATCCAATAAAAAAACGTGCATTAGCTGATGAATTCAAATTCTCGGCATCTGGTAGAGAAGACATTGATGTCAGAATGTTAGGAAGAGGAAGGCCATTTGCTATCGAATTAGTTAATCCCAAACTAACTAAATTCAGCTACGAAGTATTAAGGGAAATTGAAAATGAAATAAACACTGATCCCCAAGTGACTGTAAAACACTTGCAAAATGTTGTTAGAGACCAATTAAAAGAGTTGAAGTCTGGTGAAGAATTTAAAATCAAAGTGTATAAGGCTCTTTGCTATGTTGAAGGAGAATTACCAGATATGGAAAAACTCAATAACTGTGCTCCTCTAGAAATATCACAGTACACACCAATCCGAGTATTGCATAGAAGAGCTAATATGGTCAGGCCCAGAACTATACACTCTATGAAAGCTGTAGCAACCAAAGTCGGTATAGATAATGGTTGTTCATTTTTCAATGTGATTTTATCTACCCAGGCTGGTACATATGTAAAAGAATTTGTACATGGAGACTTTGGACGTACAAATCCTTGTCTCAGAACAGTTTTAGAAAACGATACAGTTGATATACTGGCTTTAGATGTTTTAGATATTGAAATTGATTGGCCTACACCTGTAAAGTATTGACATCAGACAGGTTAAATTTAACTTTTTCTATGGTTGATATTCAGTACTGAAAACATTTTTATATTATGAAAAAATCTATTAAAATTAATATTATAAAACATGTCATGTCTTAGAAAAAATAAAATATGGCTAAACTTCCCCATCAATTTGTGTACTTTCCGTGTTATTTAATTTTCTAACTAAAATGTGTGTATTTTATTGAGATCATCACATTGTATTTAATTTATAAAGTAAACTTGTTCCTATATTTATAATATCATATCCCAATATTAAAATATACACATAAAGGAATACAATTTTTTTGTTGTAAAAAATATTATGGTGTTTGCTACTAAAAAAATGTTAGGCTATCCAATTATGTTTTTTATAAATACAAAAATCAATGTAAAAATTTTAAATCTAAATAACACTTAAAACAATGTTAATCTAAATTGCATTGATCTTAAAATAATAAATCTTAGAATAATGACTAAGTATTAATGTTATCAATGTATTAACAATTTATAATTTAATTTGGGTGTTTGATTAATAGGACACTACACCTGTCTTTCATATGGGTAACATTACAAATCTATGTACACAATTATTACTACAGTTTATTTATAGCAAATATCTGAGTATTTTAAACATATGAAATTTGTAGAATAGAATATAAACCCTGTTGGAGAAAAAAAAATTTTCATACATTTATTTTAATACAAGTTGATTTTCTCTCTCTGACCCATGAGCTATCTTGGAGTAAAATCACCCATCACAAAAATAATAAAGAATACAATTTTTGAAGATTTGATGTATTAATATTTGTCATACCCTCAGAAATGTTACCATCTATAATTTTTGTAATAGATAACTTTACTCTAAGATTAGACAAGACCATAAAAATACGATTTTAGGTGAAAGCATTTTATCCCTGTTAAGCGTGGGTCTAAGAGATTAAACAAATATTATGTTAACATACATATAACTCATTTCAAAATGAATGAATAAAAAAAACTTTGTTTGAGCACAGTTTATATTCTCCTCTATAATGTAAATTGTAAAACATGTAAATTTGCTCTAATATTAATGATAAATGAGCTGTGGTAAGAATATGATACTTAGATTTCTTATGCTACTTAAAAAAATAAGACAGACAACAATTTTGCAGTAGCATCCTCATAGTCACGTTTTGTAAACCATCATGAGATGAAAAAAAATCTATTTTTACACAGTATCTTATGAACATGTCTTATTTAATCAACAAAAAGTTATGAAAATTGTATCATTCAATAATATTTTAAATAGTACAACACATTCTACAGTAAAAAAAAAAAACAGTTAATTCATAATTGAACATTCACGAATTATCCTGTACATACATGTTAAAACACTGACAAAATATAATAACTGGTTTTCAAGAACTAATCAAATCTTTAATTTTAGATTATATCATTGGAATGGTTAAAAGAAGTTTTGAAGTAATCATACACACAAATAAAAATCAAAGTAAGACATTACTAAGAAATAATTATTAACTACAAAAAAAATGTATTATTTATTCATACAAGACTAAATTAAAAATTAATCACAACCATATATTTTCACAGTAGTAGTTATTAAAAATGTTTTACATGATCATTTACCATTTTTGTTCATACTTTATTTATATGTATCGCATTCATATGAATTGAACCAATATTGTTATCATAAAAATGGTTCTATCACAATATTTATACTAGACCTTCGATAAATTTTAGAAAGCAAACAAGACAGCAATACAGACTCGTGCTTACATCATACAACCATAATATTAATGAAACAAAAACTTTTAAAATCTAATTTATTAAAACTCATTTTCTTGTTGATAAGACTTTATATTGAGAGTGGGTTGATTGATTTCACCTAAATGTTTACGTATTAATGCGAGGTGATTTTTAACTTTCTGCATGTTTGGATCAATCATCAATGCTTGTAAATAATGCATTTCTGCAAGATCATATTTTTCCCAACGATGATACAAGACTCCTATAAAAATCAAAAAAAACAATAATTAATATTTAAAAAATATATATGTTATATAAAATACCCACCAAGATTTGAATGATATAGTGCAACTAATATAGCTTTAGAAGATCGATGTTTTAATTTAATAGCAGCCAAAAAATGTTTTTCAGCTTCCACAAATTTATCTATTTTACCTAATATGTTAGCTATATTAAAATGTAAATTTGGTTCATTTGGCAAAATAGAGAGGGCTGTGCGAGCTACATTCTCTGCTCTTTTTAATTCGCCAATTGACTCTAGCAGCACAATCATATTATTCCACGAAATTACATGAGTTGGTTGTTGAAATGTAGCATTTTGCCAAGCAAATAATGCCTTAGTCTTCTCTCCCATTTCCAAATACTAAACATAAAATAATATTATACAAATGAGTACAATCAGATATTTCATATAGATCTCACTAAATTTCCCAAGTTGAAGTAACAGTGAGGATAGCTTTTTCTGTGTTGTAAAGCTGTTAAGTATGCATCTTCAGCTTTATTGTATTCATGTTGAGCGGATAAAACAATACCTAAATTCATCCAAGCAGCAGCAAAATCATTTCTGAATGGAATCAATTAAATAAAATGTTATCATTATATTAAAGAGATACTGCACATGCATGATGCATGTGTTGTAGAAAAACTACTACAGATTCTTAATACAATTTATTTAAAGATAGTAGCAAACCAAATTTTTGTGTTCAAGTTAATAACTGTGAACGTAAAAAAACTGTGTTCAAGTTAATAGTTTCTTCATATTTATATAATTGAAATTAGTAAAAAGTAAGCATTTAAATTATTCATTTTTCAAAATCATATAACTATACTCTGTTCTAAAAGAGAATATACCAGGTCTGCACACTTTGTTCCTATGCCATTATGTGGAAGATGTGACAGCCAGACGGAAATCGGTTTCTTTTGTAAAGGAAAGTATAGATGAATATGTATCTAATAAATATATCAAAAAAGAACTCTTTGCTAGAGCACAGGTAATATTCTCATTTATAAATTCTAAAATATGTCAATTTTATCCAATATTAACTATAAGTAAACTGTATAACAAATTCAGTACATAGATTTACTATGTAACCTGGGTGTGTAAGATTAATGTGATAGAAAACAAATGCCTGTACAATGGCATAAGACGACTCGTTAGCGCCTCTAGCATACATAGAAAAAACCCCTTCTTACCAATTAACAATTGACATGATGAAATTTTTTGAAACTTTATTTTTATTTATATATTTAAGAATACAATTTATACAACATTATATGTATTATAATTATCAGTTATTATAACAATGTAAATTTCAAACTTTAAAATTTTCTTTTTTGATATCAAATAATATAGCATAATATTTACTTTTTTTTAATGTTTTCAATGAATTTAAGCTTTTACATTTTTTCTTATCAAATCAATAAATTAATATTGTATGGTTGGTGGAAAGTATTTGATTTTAGGTTTCCTTTCACTAAGCAATTTTAAATTTTTTTTTAGGGTCTGAAATATTTTCTGAATATCCTATAAGAACATGATTATTTCTACTCAAAAACATAATTATCCACAATTGTTTTTAAAATGTTAAGCTATTTATCATTTTTATTTTTGAAAATTTTTTATACCTAAATCAATAGTTTTATCATCAAGTAGCCTTTTTTATAGTTCTTTCCAACTAATACAATTTTGTTATGTAGTAAGTCAATTTCATCAGGCAAAAGAGGGTTCAAATGCTGTCAATCTTTAAAACCAGATACAAAAACACAGTTACTTATATTCGAATACAAATTTAATCGTCATTTAAACTTCACTAAAAATATGTATAACGCGATGCAGGGGTTATTTTATAACAACAAATAATGAAACACAATTTGGGATATTCCTTGTGCTATTTTCATAATTTCATCATTAGATACACAAGTAGTATGAACAAATAAACAAATCATACACATTTTAAACTGTAACATGTATAATGCAAGAATGTTATTTTGAAGGTAAAATAAAAATACCACTTTTGAAGCACAATTTTGCGCACCTGGTGTAGGAACAGTTTGCCATACTCTTTGAGTGTACTATTTCTTTTTAAGCTAATTTAATAGTAAGTGTTACTTAAAATTAAAGTAATGTATAACAGATAATGATATAAGTAAATTGTCAGAGAATTGTTTACAACAGGAGTAAAAATGATTGTATGACATATTCTAGTATATTCAAACCATTCAATAGGTCCTAATAAATATTAAAGATTAATAACTTAATTTATTATATACAAAATTATGGGAAATAATCACAGTAATACTATAATAAAAATATTTTTATTACATAAATATAATTTTTTGATAATGTCGATGATAATATTTTAAATAATTATTATATTCAGTTTTTTTTTACTCACCTAATAGTAACAGCTTTTTCTAATAAAGATCTGGCCTCTTCCAATTCATTTTTATCTTTCAAAATATTTGCTAAATTATTCATCGCCTGATCATACCTTGGGTGCAATCTAATGAATGATATAATTGTATTAGTGGTTTGCTTTTATAAGAAATATAATAGATTTACAATAGTGCATGTTTATAACGGTCTATAGCTTCCTGTGTATGTCCAATATCAGCTAAACTTTTTGCTAAATTATAATGTACTTTAGCATTCATTGGGCAAACTTTTAATGCACTTCTAAATAATTCTAATTCAGAACTCCATTCCTTACTGCGTTGATATGTTCGAATGGAGTGTACAAAAATTAATAGTAAAATGCATATTCTCACCACCTAAATTACAATGAATAAAATGTGTTAAGTGTTAATGATTAAAATATATAATTAAGCAAATGTGTATACAACAAATATTACATATAGATTACATGTAATAGTGAGTGTCCCATGAGAATTTACCCATTGCAATATCTAATGAAATAATGAAGATATCATGATTCAGGTTTTTTGATAAGACTCACAGGGACAAGGACTAAAAATACCACACTGAAAGCATTCACCAGCCGTACCAGCATCTGTCACGTCATGTATAGACGATGTACTATAGTATTAATAATTCCCAATTTTTCTAGAAACTAGAAAAAATCAAAGAAATCAGGAAGTTAATTAAAATAAAATGTCACAAACATCAATATTTTCAGAAAAATGAACTCTAAAAATAGCTATCTTCAATTTCTTTGAAAATAATTAAATGAAAAAAAAATATTTTTTAACTTTTAAACCAAACCAATAAAATAAATTAAAACTTGAAATATTTTTAGTCTTGTCCCTGTGAGTCTTATCAAAAAACCTGAATTATGATATCTTCATTATTTCAGAAATTATCACAATGGGTAAACCTTTAAGAGACACTCTGTATATCAACTTACTCTTTGAACAAAATGATTAAAACATAATCTCCTGATACCCAAAACTACAATTATAATGAAACCAGCAGAAGGCAAGTATAACACTCGTTCTGCGATGACAAATCCAACCGTAAACATTAAATTTGAAGCAGGTAGAAACGATAAAAGACCTAATAGAAATCCCATTTGTATTTGTCTGAAAAAATTGTATGATTATAAATATTAATTAACAGAAATAAAAATTTAAGGAAAAAAAATACATACTTTTTATCATCATTTTTTAAAAACAAGATTTTATAAAATATTAATACAAGAATAGTCCAAAATCCAAAAACAATGAATAATCTTGGATCTTTAGGAAATGTATTCAAATGTATCAGAGGGATACAGCCCATCGACCAATCAAAACATAGCCAAACAGGACATATCATTATCCAAATGTTAATGAAATATATGTAACTGTAATTTACAAACTGAAAAATTGTTAAATAAGTAATATGTACAAATAGATAAACTATGGTAAACAAAAGAAAAAATTATAAATTTGTATACTCTTTCAAACGGTGTTGTTAAAAATGATGCAGGATTATCAATTTGTTGAAAAATAGGAGGTGAGCCCATAATAGTCCATCTGCCATAAAGAATAATACAAAATCCGGCAGTCAATACAAACAGCCTTTCTAATGATTCTTTTTTAAGTAATTTAATTATTTTTGAGATTTTAATGTTTTTCATTATACTTTGAAACGTGATTTTGTTGATTACAATAACTTCAAACACACCACAAAACGTCTATAATTAGGTATGTTGATAATCTGTTGGTTTTATTTATTTACTGAATTAAACATAATATAACAAAAATAAGTTCTACCATAATCATAAGTCCTTGTTCTTTGCACAGCATGGCCATGGCACTTAAAATACAACAAAATACTGTGGCTATTATGTTAGTTAATGTATTTATTTGTTTAGCTTTTGTTGTTCTATGATAAATAATGAAGACAAGAAGAGACAAACATGTACTAAGTAGATCAGCACGACCGACTATACCAGACACCTGAAAATAAATAAATGAGTAAATAGGTAACTTAATTTATTTTTATATTTGTAGTATACAATTACAGAAGTATAAAACATACCACTTCTGTGTGAACAGGATGCACTGCAAACATGAGAGCTGCTAAAAATGAAGTCTTAGGAGAATTTCCATTAAATAACAAATTATAAACATGTAACAGTTGACAGGAAACAATTGCATGTAAAATTATATTGGTAAAATGTAAAGACTTTGGACATAAATGCCCATTATTTAACCACACATTTAACCTAAAAAAAATGAATTCGATAATTATTTAATAAATAATAATTCAATAAACAACAATTATCTAAATAGAAAATATAATAATTTCTCATATAGATACCTAAAAGACAGTATTGTAAGAGGTCTGTATGATTTATGACTAGCCTGGTTTGTTAGTCTCGTACCCCAAAAGTCATGGCTAAAAATCTTTATAACTGGTGTTTCTAGATTTACATCGTGATTATTTACAACTGCCTCAGAATCATCAAACACAAACGCACCGTAATATGAGTTACCATAGCATAATATAGACACAAATGCTACTATTAAAATATACAACCAGACTGGAAACTCTGCAAATCGTATATTGACAATGATTATATTAAATTGAATAATGATGTTACGTAAATAAATATTAAAATTTAACAGTCTTACTCGGAAATGGTAATTTTGAATCCCATGAGGCAACTGCTGATTGCTTCGACTTCATAGTTAGTTCTACAGTAATATTTATGTTAACTACTGTTCAGCTCAGTACTCTCACTGTGCATATTAATAAAGTGACACTTCCGTGGCATAGACAATATTTGAAACATACTAAACGTTTCAAAATAATTTGAATTACAACTATCAAACAAACAAAAATACACAAGGGGTTGAATTGTAAAGTGCTTAAGTGACTTACAAATGAAACATATATAGAAAAACGAGAATCATTCAGACATCTACATTCTTCCTAAACTTGAAGCTACCTGAAAGTTATGCTTTCTAATCAGTATCGTGGCAATACAGAATTTTTAGCTGTTCCATTGCGATTGCAGTAGTGCAATCTATTACAACAGCAAACCGTGATGACAGATAAATAATTATGTTATTCATTCGATTAATAGTGGAAGTGTTCAGGGTTGTAATGTATAATTTAAGTAGAAGTGTGGCCGGGACGCCGGGTAGAGCTTAGCAAGACCAGTAGACCACTGGGCACTGGCCACTGACTCCTGAGGAACTGACCAAAATTGAAAATAATATATTGAATATTATTAAAGTTCAACTCTTTATCAACAATTTCAGAAGAATAAATGATAATACGTTATCGCTAATTTTTTAAATATTATATCTCTACCACAGAATTATTCTGTGCCTCTAGCACGATGTA